>RJWT010029784.1:0-14840 GCA_004365215.1 Cuniculus paca | reverse complement strand
CAACTACAGCATTAGCAGTTTAATCCATGACAGTGGTAAATATCAAGGCAAGTTGACAAGTAATATACTATAAGACTCAGTTTTGGGTCTCCTTTTAGCAGTGGGAAGGCAGCACCAACCTGAACTTCCAATCCTATGTAATTCAGATAGATGTCTGACCACAGGAACAGAGTCTGTGAACACCAGTCCCTGCCTCTCCATAAGACTCCTCCATTCTGCTTTCCAATTTCCAGCAATCTCCAAGTTCTTGGGCTAGGAACTCTTGCTGTCTCTCTCTCTGGGTATGATGGTGGATTCAGCAGATAAGTTCATAGGCAGTAAATTGTCCACTGAGTCAGGATTATTCCTATGCAATCAATTCAATTATCCTTCCCTTATCCACCCTGGGAACTTGGCAGTGTGAAGTAGCTGATGGATTACTCTGGGTCCCAGGTTCAAACATCCATTTTTTCCCTGCAGTGGTATCCCTGCCAGCTCCTGTTCTTCAGGGATGTATCCTTGGGTACTTGTACCACAGTCACTCATGAATCAGTAACCCTGGATGGCCACCTAGGAAGCAGTATCTTATATTCCTCCTACTGTCTCCAACTGTATAAGATTCTTCTGGTCCTGATGCAGTTCTCTGTGAGCATAGAAGTTGTTAGTGTCCCTTTGCCTCGCAGCTGGCACTCCCCAGCCACTGCCAGCAGTGCTGAGATTTCTCCTCTGGAGCATGGTCCACCTCTTCTGTATTAATTCTATTTTCTTCTTCTCTTTCAGTTCCCTCATGGTCTCTGTGTACCCTCCTCTTACTTAATTTCCCTTCCAATCAATTGTATTGCAGACTCTTGACACTTTGCCCTGGAGAAGTTGAGTTGCTGGCACTCACCGGTTCACCATTTTGCTTGCTGTTTGTCTATATCAACTTCATATTAACAGTAATCATAAAAGTTTCTTGTGAGAAATATTATATCTGCTGAAGTATACACAGTGGAAATAGCCTTTTCATTTTTTCACTTTCCCATGGTATTCATTGTGAGGTGAATTTAGACCAGAATACATTTATCAACGGCATTTCATTAGTACCCATTCTGACGTCTATATCTTAATGTATAGCCTAGGCTATCTTTGTATAGCCTAGGCTGAACACAGGTGTTAAATGCAACAATTCTCATAAAGTTTCAGAATTTCTTTTGCCCACAATGCAAAGATTTTGGCAGAAGGATTAGAGAAATGTTCACCACACATATGGACAGCATTATTGCTAGGTCATCTACCTTCAGTCCTTTTGCTCATTAATCATATATCGAATCCAGGGAAAGAATTGTGATTCCCTATTTCAGTAACAGATATCTCACTTTTGTTTCCTAGCTCTCAACTGTTTTTATTGCACAAATTGAACAATATTCCTCCTAATTTGTCATTAAGAGTACTATTCTCCTTCTAGTGGGGTACCTTGCTTCACTTCTAGTGTAGTACCTTGATTTTCTCCATAATTCATGTTGCAAACCCAAATGATCAGAACTAAATCAATTTTCCCCATAAGGTCAACATTGAAACTAACCACTGAACTCAATTAAGTTCTCGTCCAACTTAACTTGAGACTGGAATCATGGAAAGAACCAAGTTCATGAACTCTACTATCATTGTATCACTTCACTTAACTATAGGACGAATTATCCTGATCATCACACCTATCTTGCTGTTTATTGATGTAATTAAGTCAAATTACCTCTGTAGTTAGATGCTGCCATTTAGTCTCAGCCTATCAAATTTCTGTTAATCTCATTTATGTTAGGGAACTTAGTAATGTGATACATATCCCACCCCCCCAAAAAAACCCAAAACTACAGCAAAAGAACATTTACTGAACTTCTCAAAGATACAGCATCTCTTGAAAATACGTTACTTGTACCTTATAGGAGTCAATATTGCCTGGGTCTTCCTAAAAAGTATATTTTGGTGCAATTTTCTAGTTCTTCTTCATAATCAACTTCATATAAATATTTTCTTCATATTCCTACAGTTAGTGCTATAGGAAGTCTATCAACTTTCCTTATTTACTGAAAGATATATTTATATTCAGGCTCCACAGAATGACCTACCATGGTATAATACAAGCTCCAGGCATTCTTTTGAGAATGATGGACATTTATGATTTGAGTGAGTGCTATTAGCTCAAAACTGATCCCTTATCGAGGGTAATATTTTTCCCTATATTCTTGATCTAACACTTTAGATTTAATGACAATATATGTTCTTTTATTGCTCATAAGGAATAGAAATCTCTCTGTGTTCCATCTGATGTAAAATAACTTAAATCCTAGAATGCAGACAATATTTCTCTAGCTTTGTAGCAAACATGATTTGGTTGGTTTAAAATAATGAAGTACAGCAGAGATGAAGATTGGCAAGTTATATTTGCAAATTTTTCAGTTGACTTCTTCAAGTGATCTCTAGGAATGAGGAGACATCATTCCTCTATCAAGGAATATAGATAACACTCTGTTCACCAAAAAGTTAAGGGATATTTTATGGTATAAGTTTAACAATCATCAATCAAATGTTCCCACTTCATTCTCTGAATCTTGCTTTTCCTATCAAGGTCTCAACGCAGCAAAGAAGAAAGGAGACCTTTGGAGGATGTGGATGCATTTTCTTTGCAATTCTGTCTCCCATGTACTTAGATCCTAGTCTTTTATTCAACACAGTTTGTCTTGAGATTACAGGACGTGAAGTTTCCCTTTTGAAACTTCCCTTAAGGACTGTCATAAAGACTTGCTAGCCTTCAGTTGAGTATTACATGTTTCAACACATAGTTTTCATGCTAGATTCTTCATAATCTTTATAATATTGATGTCTCCATACTTTCTAAGTGTTACAGCCCCAGTACATTATAGTATCTTCCCTTCTATTTATCATTAATTCCAATATATCACAGGTGAGAATTAGAAATTTTGAAACTAATATATCTTGGAATTTTCCAACTTCCACTTAACACCAGGAATAGTTTCTTACTGCTATACAATTAGTGGGTGATCCACTTTCAAAAGTTCACCTATCTATGGAGTTCTTAAAAGCATTGTTTTAAAGTTTTTTTCTGATGAAGAAAATCTCAAATGAAAGGTTAAAAATAAGTAATTCATTATGAAGGAAAGTCTAGAAAGCAGAAGTTAAGAATAGGTAGAATAAAAGGAAAACAGGAAAAATTAATACAAGAGTAATATACTGAGCAGGACGTAGCTATGCGTGATTAGCTGCTTAATCTCACAGAATATGTCTCAAAATAGTACATGTAATGAAAAAATAAAAAAGGAGAGAATGCTTTTTTACCCACTGAATCTCATCCTTCATTGTTCCTTCCAAGATTATTGATTTTCAACTTCCCATCTTAACATATAGAAGATCCAAATATCCTGTGTTTGGAAGCTAAGTTTAAAAAGTAGAGAACTGAGACAGCAAACTTCCAAGTGAACCCTATAAGAAGCCATTTGGAGCTATTTGTAGAACTCGGCACTACAGCAGCCACTTAAGCAGATTTTATTGAAATGGTACACAAAAAGTGGTTGATAGATGACAAGGTAAATAGCAAACTGCTAAAGAAGCAGTACAATGTGGGAGATTGTGATAAATGTATGGAAAATATATAGTTAGAGTGGGACATAGGTCGGAGAAGGGAAGCATATTTTAAAAAGGTTGATTAAAGAAAGTCAGTGCCCTTAAATGTAGTCAAATTCTGTGTGCTTTCGAGGTCTTCGTAAGAAATAAAAACAACAGTTTTGCATCATGCCTGGAGCTGATCAGCCCCTGAATACCTGTGTGGGGAATGGTGGGGAATAAAGAAAAACAAAGAATAATATCAAGGTACAAGGGGACCGGGAGGAGCCTATCTCTGGTGGACAGGCACAAAAACCTTCATGGTTGGCCCACTTTTATTAGCATGCAAAGAGCACAGGAGAAAAGGGCAGTGTGCTTTTCCTGGAACAGTGGCTATGGTATACAGGTAAAAGTTAATGGAAAACAAGCTCTTCCCTATACCTGGAGCCTGTGTTCTTTTTTTTTTTTTTAATTTTAAATAGAAAAACATAAAAATAACAATAAAGCAGAGTTTCAAAACAGGCTAGCAGGACAGTAATGATAATTAATAAATCATGTACTGTTATGTTCATGGTAGTTGTTCAGAGTACAAGATATAGGCATGAAATATTGTCCAGAAAAGAATTAGCACAAAACTTTCTCTTCAGTGAACTAAGAGAAACCAGCAGCATAACTCCTCAGCAAAGGTTAAGAGAGCTGAAGTTACAGCCCTCTCTGCACAGCCAAGAAGCATAGCAGCTTTCAGCATACTTCGGTTCCTAAAGCAAGATCACACTGGCCTTGAGACCATGGTTCCCCAATCATGTAGTCTGGCCCTCAGCATAGTAAAATGCTATTTCATATCCCCTTCTCCCAAACAACACAAGCCTCTAGTCCCAGCAGTTGCAGCCTGAGTGGGGAATATCACTTGAATGTAGAAATTCAAGTCCTGCCCAGATATCCTAAAAAACAAAAACAAAACAAAACAAAACAAAACAAAACCCTATATAAGAAAATGCAAAAAGGAATTATTTTAAAGGAGAATTGAGAAGATATATCCTGATTTGTGATTGTTTACATCTACAAAACAGATTGTAAATAAGGAAAAAGCTGAAAGGAAAAAAATATTCTTGAAGCTATCACCCTAAGCCAGTGAAAATCATAGTCTCAGACCAAGAGAGTAATAACGGAAGCAGTAAGATGGTCAAATAATGGATATATTGGATTATAGGGCTAATGTGTTTGCTCACAGAGTTTATGTGAGTTTTAAAATTATGACTTGAATAATTCAAATAATTAAAATGGGAAAATGATGTATTACATTTAATATACAGCCTGCATGGTTGATACTATCACTACTTTGTAAATGAGAAAATGTAGCTCATAACAGGCTAAGAAAAAGGGTCAAGGTGAATTAGAAAGGAAAGAGCCAAAATTTAAGAAGATGCCGTGCTGTTCACAAGCCAGAAAATTTTCTCATTTTCATTACATTTCCTTTTAAAAGATCAGGTCCAAAAAATATAACAAACAAGGCTGAGACTCATAACTTGAAGTAGGTGTGCTTACAGTCCTCTTGTTTGGGAAGAAGGTATGGAATTGAAAAGTGTGGATTGAGTGACTTCAATTGTTATGGTGGTACAGAAGTCTTACAACTATTTAGAAGGTGTGAATACTGAAGCATGAAAAGCTAAGAAATACGAATTAAATCACTGTCTTCAAAATGCAAATTTTCCAAACCAATGGACAGCTTGATAGCTACTGGAGCCCTGTAAAAGTTATGTAGTTGTCAGTTTTTCAACTGACATTAAGTGTAGGTAGTTACATTAATCCATCAACAGAACAGAATGCCTCATGCATCATGCTTTAACTAAGAGCTGTTATCTTTTAATGAAGGATGACATCTTAATAAGCAATCATATTGAAAGAGGAAGAACTAATCTGAGAATACCAATATTCAACTTATTGCTCTGTTAGGGGACAGGAAGACAGCCATGCCATTGTTTGAAATAGAGATCACTAGAGATTGTACAGCCTACACTTACTCATCTTATTCATCCATACATGTGGCTCCCACAGATTTCCAAGTTTAAATCTAGCCTTAGATTTGCATCCATAAAGATAAAAATTTATAGAAAAACTGTCTAGTTCCACACTGAGAATCTGTAGAAATGAAAAATGGTAAATGCTTTTACTTTGGATTTATGGTTCAGTTTAAGAATTCTACAGATTGATTAAGTAGGACAAAAATGCAAAATAGAAAATAGATTGATTAATAGCCTAATTTCGTGAAATGGTAAAACCTTATGTTTAATTCTTTGAGCAACTGAAAGAGCACTCTGTTTAGTGAGTTTCAAATAGAAACATTGTATCCCAAGCATCAGTAATTGATTCATTTATCTAATTCCATTGATTCATTAAAATATGAGGATAGGTCTAAGCCTATTAACATAAATTCTGTCATTAGGTGGTGGTTAATGTAAAAACAAAATTAATGTGTGCTGAAAATTTCAATCACAGAACTTTGAGTCTAAATCTACAATATTATTTTAAGTGTTTCTATATATTTTAAGAATGGAAATTAGTTAAATTTATATTGATTAAATTATATTATTTTCTAATTTGAAAATTTTTAATTTGTAGATGATATGTAGGATTCAAAACAATTCTGTAAAGTAATTTACCAGAAAAATAATAAATGAGATATACAAATGTGTATTAAGTTTTTTCTTTGTGCATAACATCAGTATCTATTAAATACTGTTTAAATACGCATGTAAAACTAACTTCTTCTTAAATATGTTAGAGTTTAAAATGAAGTCATGATATAGGCAGCAGTAACTGAAAGTCCAGGATTAAATTGTCATGTGCCATTAAGGGGATGTAGATAAAACAATAAAGAAAATTCAACAAAGATTTTACTTCCAGCTATTAATGGACAAGTACTAATTTGCAAAGCTAATGACTTGCTATCCGGTGACTAAATGTGAATTAAGTAATTACGTAAAATATAAAGTTAAATCTTGGCAATAAACATCCTTCATTAATGAGTCACTCGACATAATAAGGAGACACCATTGTCAAACTTACTATACATTTCCTTTCTAAAAGGAAATGCAGACGGAAGATTATAGCAAGAGTTCAAATAATGTGATATAGCTTTTAAGTTTTGATTCAGTATCTTCATTTTCTTGTTAGTTATTCTTGAGCATTTCAGTGCTGCATTACTTTGTTTAAACTGGTGCAGTACATAGGGCAAAAGTTTAGCAACTACAATAGCAATTAAAACTTAATTTCTTAAAAAGGATATCAAGCAATATTTTGTGTTATTCTACTTTCAAAGTGTTGAATGAAGAATGTACAGTTACATTAGTTTTTACATTTTTAGCACAGTGATGCGTGTGTGTAAGTATAGTATTATTTAGAGAATCAAAGGCCAAAGTCATCTCTCTGCAAATGACTTTCTCAAATTTTTAACTTTGTAGTACTATTTAATAAGGGCAACTGATTTATATGGCACAAATTGTACAAAGCGACAGCGTCATGCTATTAAGAATTTGTGGTAACTCTTCTTGATAAAAGCATGGCTTAAATTTTCATTTTTGTCATGCAGGAGAGACATTTTTGTATACTTAATGCCAGCTGTTTTAACGCATTTTGTTCATATGACATAATACTTGAGAATGAACTTGAACAGAATTTTACTTTCTTCTACTCTGGGGGTTCAGAAGTTCAAAGTCAGTGTGTTACCAGGTTCATTTGTCTGAGAAGTACTGTTCTCTGCTTACAAAATGTAGTCTTGATGCTATGTTCTTGAGAGAGGAGTGTAACCTGCATGCAGAAACCAGAAGATTCTGGCTGAAACCTCTCCTGTGAGGATCTTAATCCCACTCATGAGGATTAAAACCACTTATAAAGATTCCTGAGGTGGAACACTCATGGCCTCATCACCTTTTAGGGAACTTATATCTTAATATCATCTTATGGCAGCACCCAAATTTTGGAGGGAACACATTAAAATCATTTTACTAGGTAGCATTTTTTTTCGATAAAAGAGAACAATTTATTTGAAGATGGGGAAGAGAGGAGAGAGATGACAGACAGCTACTCTGGACAACTAGGGAGAATTAAAAACTGAACTGCTCCAATATTTTCTTCTTGGTTTTTACTTTTTACCATATTGAGAAACAAACATTTGAAATACTGAAATTCTTCACTATTCTAAAAATGCCAAGACTGTATTTGTCCCACCAAACACCATCTGTTTTCCATTTAAAGCTAATAAAATTCCCTACTTTTTAACAATAACCCTATTGTTTTTCTTTTTAGGATACTGTTTTTCATTCAGATTCTCATTATTTTCACTTAGATTATTATTTCATTTCTCTTATAATTGGTAACTCAATCTCCAATATTTTCTACCTTTAATAAGTATTCAAGAAAACAGACAAATTAAAATGCAAAAAAATGCTTTTGACACTTTCAATCCTCACATGGTGTGTCAGTCAAACTAAAAAGATAAAGCAATCCAATGCATGCATATGTACACACACATACACACCTGAAGTCTACATACAGAGCTGCTATGGTGATAGATACAAAGTAGAAACGAGGAAGAGTATTTGAAACCTATAAACTTGAGTTTGTATGCACAGGGATGCTAAATTATCTCTGAGATCTCACTTCTGATCTTGTTGGAATGGGTGTTCTCACAGAATCTGGTGTTGTTCATCACATAGCTACACAACCTGGTGTTCTAGAAGTCAGAGAAGGAGAAGGAAGATTCAGGAAAGATTGAATAGATATAAGACTGTCTGCCAGCCGATTGGTGATATACCATGTGTTACCTAAAAAATGCCTCATGCTTTCATGTCCTGCTGGTCTTGCACAGTATTCTAGTTTATGGGCCAATTTAAGTAAAAGCATATGAAGATGGAAATGTGAGATATGTAGTTGAACCCTGCCAAACACTTAGGCATATTATATGAACCATTTTAAACATTCTCTGGCCTCAAATTTGATACCACTCTTACTCTTTACAAAACTATGTTACAATAGGGGCTCAAACATTTTTCTATAAATATTAAATAATAAACCAAATAAATATTTTAATCTCTATGATTCACATAGAGCTTCTGTTTGTGGGCTATATTGCAACTCCATCCTAACCTATTCTACACTGTAGAAACTTAAAATTATATGCAACATTTTCAAATCATTGCACAATCTCAATAAATAAACCTGGCCACAGAAAACTTTCATAAAGAAAGAAATTTTTCAACTTTTTATACCTAGAAAACTCATACTTATCCTACGCTACTTAACATGCCATTATTTCTAGGGCAAGATTTCCAAACAAAAGGTTATATTCATGTCCTCGTCAAGGAAAGGTTTTTTACATGTCCTCATCAAGGAAAGGTTTTTTGCATAATCTTAGTGTAATCTCTTGTGATTTTTTCAATTCCTACTTTCTTCACTGAACTATGAACTCCAGGAAATTAGCAACAGCATTTTCTGCAGTTTGATTCTCCAGATGGCCAGGATAATGGCTGCCACCAATTGAACTCTCACTTGAGAGTTACTTATATCATAATCACATTTACATCTACATTGTCTGTCTCTATTAAGGATTTAAAAACAGCAAAACTTCTTTTGAGAAGTGTCTACTCAGTTTGTTTGTCCATGTTTTGATTGAGCCATTTATGGGATTTTTTTGGGGGAGAGGGATGCAATTCTTTTGAAATTTAAAAATACATTCTTGATATTATTGCTGTATCAGAAGAGTGAATAGCAAAAATTTTCTCCTCTACTGTATGTTGTTTCTTCCCTTGCTGTGCAGATCTAGCTAGACCTTGATCCATTTTGATTTAATTTTTGAATGGAGGGAGAGATAGGAATCTAGTTTCTATCTTCTACAAGTGGATATCTAATTTTCCCGGCACCATTTTTTAAAGTGGCTATTTTTTCTCCAGATATGTTTTTGACCCTTTTGTCCAAAGTCAGATGGCTACAGATGCATGGAAGTGTTTGCATTTTCTGTTCTATTTGATTAGTCTACATGTTTTAATTTTTGCGCATGCTGTCTTTTTGTTACTATAGTTTTGTAGTACAACTTGAAACCCAGCATTGTGATAACTCCTGCTTTGTTTCTTTTGCTCAAGATTGCTTTGGGTATTCTGGATCTTTTTAATTCTATATAAATTTTTTTAGTACCATTTTCCTAGTTTGGTGAATATTATGGGTATTTTAATAAAGATTGCATTCAGTCTGTAGAACACTTTTGTAACCATTGCCATTTTAACAATATTAATTTTAACAATCCAAGAACAAGGAATATTTTTCTATTTTCTAATATCCTCTTCAATTTCCTTCTTTGGAGTTCTATGATATTTATTGCAAAGGTCTTTCACGTCCTTAGGGTGATTTCTCTATATTTAATTTTTTAAAAACTGTTGTGAATGGAATTGCTTTCCTGTTTTCTCTCTCATTGGGTTCATTACTCGGGTTCAGGAACACTATTGTTTTTTGTGTGTTGATTTTGTTTCCTGTTGTTTTGTTTATAAAGCAGAATGAAGCAGCACACTGTTCACTCATGAGAAGCATTTGCCTTCATACTTTGGAACTCTAAATGATTTTCAAGATACAGAAGTATATAGGAGATTCTGATTGAATGATATGATGAACGGTGTCCTCAATGTTTTTAGAACTAATGAAACAGTCAGTGGCATACAATTCACAATTGAGAGTTTAGGAAAAGTCAAAACTTTCAGATAAAATCAGTCTTCTTCATTAATCTCTTATTTTGGAGTGTTTTTTCCTACTAATAAAGACATTAGATGTCATTGGGCAGCTGTTGACATTCCCAGCTGGAGCATAGCCTGGCCCATTGAGTATAACGTTTAAGTAGAAGAAGGCTACGCTGAGACAGAAAAGTGGAAGATTGCATCAGAGAATGCTCATTCACACTTTGCCCAAAACAAGCTGTAACAAAAAGTGTAGTGTTTTTCTGGTTTATGAATTTGATATGTGGAGGAGTAAGAGAGGTATAGAAAGCTAACTAAAAATATTATCTAAATTTTCATTATTAACTGGCATTGTGCAGTTTATTAAGGATAATATATGTTCAAGATGATTACATCCACCATTAGCTGTGGCTTCTGGAGGTAATACTCAAGGACATAAAATTATAATACAAGTTACAGTGAAATGTTGTGCCAGTAGCCCAGTGTTCAGACTGATAGGAAACTTCAGTGTCTGTGTAAGAAATCATATGTAGATTTGACCTTTCTCAGATGGAATGTGTATATAAACTGGAGAAGAATTTTCACTGTGTCCTTATGGCTGCAAAAAAGTTGACATTCTATGGCACGCCTCTGTTTCTTGCTAAATACTTCAAAGACAATAGTTTTGTTTTGTTTTTTTAAGTAAGTGCTACCTATTCAGTGTCTCTCTTCTACCATTTTCATCATGACAACATACTCTCTTTTCTGCTGTCAGCACTACTGCTCATGGTTTGCATCGGTCTCTGATACACACTGATACTAGCATGGTTTCTACAATTGCCTTTACTGGTCCTACTTCTTTTGAGTTCCTCAAATCATTCTTCTCTCTGTCAGTATCACTTTTGCCACTTTTTCGGGTATGCAAATAAAATACTTGGACTTTTTTTTTTTCTTTCGTGTTTTTGAGACAGGGACACTACGCAGTTCAGGCTGGCCTTGAGCTCACTTTGTAGCACAGGCTGGTCCCAAATTCACAACGATTCTCCTGCCTCAGCCTCCCAAGTTCTGGGATTACAGGCATGTGCCACTATGCCCAGCTCTTTACACTTTCTGAAATTCAGTTCATATTTGGTCATCAGATCTTGCATATGTTAATGAAATCATACTAAATGTAATTATCTCTGGGGTGACTCAGTGCTACAGGTTTCTGCTGGGACCTAAACATCCTATAAAACAGATTTCTGATAGTTGAGATTTAAGTGTGTATTTCTATATTAAACTTGTAACATTGAGATTTTTGGTGATTTTGTTTCAATGTATTTTTCTGGACTTTTTCAAATATTTTGTTCTCTGAAATCTCTGATTTAGTTATTTGCCTAGACTGTGGATATGGAGATCTTTCTTCCTCCTGCTTTTTTTTTTAATTGTTCTTTCTACATGACACCATTTTCTGCTATAGAATTCTGATTGATGTTTTATTTTTCTTGGATAAATTTATGAATTTTTATTATTATATGTTTGCAGCATATAATGCTTACATTCCTTGTATGAAGTTGATGTTTTAAAACTTGGTCTTTAATTGACTTTAACTACTGTGTAGTCAGACTTGGCCTGCTGTGAAATAGTGAGATAGGTAGAAATGGAACATCAAGTAAAAGAATTAGGAAATTTGATTCTGTTTTTGGTTCTACAACCTTACATAAAACACTTACCTACAGGTAATTATACTTACCCAGTTTAATAAACAGTCCATTTTGAGCTTCAAAAGACATAATAGTCTTTGAATTAATAACCTCAAAATAAAATTTTTAAAAATTTGAAATGTTTCATAAAGATAATATTTTAAAGTTGAACATTTTATAATTGACCATTGTAGCAATTTCATACCATCTTCACAGCAAAATCTGAATAATTATACCACATACCTTATAGTGATAAAAGTGATAACATGTGTAGTTTTGAACACAAAATTTGACATTTGGAAGAGTCTACTGAATAACACAATGCTCTTTTCTCAGTACTTCAAGTACTTTAAGATTCGTAATGTCCTAAAATTCAAGAATACTTTTTTTTTTGTATTTTCATCTCTATGCTTAAATTTGAATATTTCCTGTTGCTTTATCTCCAAATTCACCATTTTTTCTGCCATATCTAATCTAGTTTAATCCTATCCAGTGTAGTTTTAATTGCATGCATTTTATTTGTTCATCTCTATAGAAATTTCATTTACTTTTTTATATCTTTGATTTCTTTTCTCTTCTTACTCTTGTTCCAGAAGATAGAGGACATATTTACAGTATCTACTTTAACATAGTTGTTTTTCTAACTTCCTTGTTTATTTGGGTTTGTTGTTATAGTTGTTGTTTTCTCTCACTTCTGCAACTGTTTCTACTGTTTTTACTGTAAGTGTGAGTTATTCATATCACTTGTTTCCATGTATGGTAATTCTGTATTTTGTTGCCAGGAAATACCAATTTAACATTGCTGGATATTCAATTTTATACTTCTTTAAATATTTCTATGTTTTGTTTTAGGTCAGAATTAAGTTAGTTGGAATCAATTTTGTTCCTTTTGAGGCTTGGTTTTAAACTTTACTGCAATTTACCTGTGGTTCCTTTGCCCCAGTAGCTATCTGGATATTCTACCTGGTTCCTGGATATTACAAAGTGATTACACACTGGCTAATAGGAAAGCAAAGTATCCTTAGTCTTAAGGGACCCTTGGAGATTTTCTAGCTACTGCTTGCTGGTGGTTGTTGACTTATCCTAGTCAGCAACATGTTAAGTAACATGCTAAGTGAAGTAACTCAGACACACAAAGTTAAATATCTCAAGGTTTCTCTTGTATATAGAGAGAGAACAAAATAGAAGAAAAATAAATAGGAAGTTGGGAGAAGTACAAATAACTTCCCAAAATATTTATTCTGTTGTTTCAGAAAATCGTTTAAAATAAATGATAGTTTTTCATTTATACTTTTCTTTTGATCATTGAAAATAAAGTTTTGTCTTTTTATTTGTTTCTTTTCTGTAAGAGAGAATCTTCTTTTTGTCCGTAACTTGCACCCTGAGTAACATTTTAGCCATTCTTCTAAGATCGTCATGCACAGTATATAAACACTTTAAAAAATGAAAAAAATAAATAAAAGAAAAGTAGAAACTTCTCATACAGGTATTGCAACAGGATTCCTGTGGACCCTTCTGCAAATCTTCAGATTACTCCCTTTCTATCCTTTCTTCCTCTTTGCTTCTCGCATTCATGAATATAACTCCAAAAACTTGATTTTGTTTTCCCCACTGAATGCTTATCGCAAGGCTTATTTATGTAACACTCCATACATGGCTCTCTGAAAACACTTGTAGGCAAGGTCAGATAATCATAGGATCACCTTGTTTGTCACCCTTGTCTTAGTGCAAGAACCATTTGCGAGGTGCTTCCTACCCAAAACCTGAGAACGGTTGTTTCATAATATTGAAGGATAAATACAGTTTTTCATAAACCTAAAGAAAAAGTTTCTACTGCAGTGTTTTAGATAAAATAGTACTACAATGTATTTGTGACATTATCATTTTATTTAAAAAATTCATGGTTATAACTTAGCTAGTTAAATGTTTGAATTATCGATTTGATGTTTTCTTACCCTTTATGGGTTTAAATGCTTTGGTTTACATTTTCTGACAGATGTATTGGAAGGTAAGATGAAAACTGGAAGTAGAAACATGAAGACAGGTAGAGAAATACATCATTGGAAACAAGGAAAAAATAAAACCTCCACACAAACATTAAATTTTAAAATTTAAAAAATGTTTTCATTTTATCCTCATTGCTTTCATTAGTACTTTAAGTGTGGGAGCTTCTTTCCTGGCCCAAGTTTCATTTTCTGGATTACTGTTAAATTAAATCTTTGGTTGTATGGTTTGGGGGATTTTCAAGTTTTTAAATCTTTGGTGGGGGAGTTTCCAGGACTCGAACTCAAGACCTCGTGCTTGCTAGGCAGTCGCTGCACCACTGAGCTAAGTTCCTGGCCCAAAGGGTGTTACATTTCTAAAGAAAACAATTCTAAGTACACCAGATGCATGTTAACGAAAGCAAATCCAGAGAAGTGACTGACCGTTCTCTTTCTCTTGTAGTTTATAATTTATGAGTGTATTTCTTTCTGCTTAGGTTCTCTAGATAATAGCCATATAGCTTGTCAAATCCCAACCACAGTTCTATTTGTCTTTCAAAACCTCAAATATCACAGTGTGCTCAATAAAAACACTTTGGAAACAGCAGCAGAATACCACATACTACTATACTGACTATATGAAATGATATACATCACCATTTTTAAACATAGGTCAATTTTGAACTAGACTACAACAATATAGATGAAAAACCACACATTTGTAAGAGTTCCTAAGGAACTGAAAAGTATTTTTACATGTAAGAATTCTGACATCCTCTTTATATAAGTATTTATAATAGTATATAAATAAATATATAAAATATATGTCACAATATATTGCAAAAATTTATTTAAAATATGCTGACGCCAACAAAATTCAGTTGCATTTATTTTTCTTGAAA
>RJWT010029783.1:0-14828 GCA_004365215.1 Cuniculus paca | reverse complement strand
AAAGCTTTCAGTTTTTGACCATTTAATGTGATACTGGCTGTTGGTTTGTCATAGATGGCTTTTATCAGATTGAGGTAAAGACCATCTATTCCAATTTTCTGTAGGGTTCTTATCATGAAAGCGTGTTGGACTTTATCAAAAGCTTTTTCTGCATCTATTGAGATGACCATGTGGTTCTTATCTTTGGCTCTATTGATATCACACAGAAATTTTGCTTAGTTATGATGTTTACACATGTGAGTCTGATTTATTTCACTTATGATCTCAAGTTGCATCCATTTACCTATAAAAACATCAAGTTTGTCCTTCTTTATAGCTGAGGAGTACTCCATTGTATAAAAATGCCACATCTTTTTTATCCATGCAGCAATTGATGGACACTTGGGTTGTTTCCAAGATTTAGCTATTACAAATTGTGCTGCTATAAACATGGGTGCACATATATCGCTGTGGTATGATATTTTCAGTTCTTCTGGGAAGATACTCAGAAGAGGAATAGCTGGGTTTAATAGGACTTCCAAACCTAGTTTTTTGAGGAATCTCTACACTGATTTCCACAGTGGTTGTACCAGTCTACACTCCCACCAACAGTGGAGATGCCCCACCAGCATTTGTTATTAGTTTATTTCTTGATGATTGCCATTCTTTCTGGAGTGAGATGGAACCTCAGTATTGTTTTAACTTGCAACTCTCAAATGACCAGTGATGTTGAACATTTTTTCATATATTTATTTGCCATTTGTATTTCTTTATCAGAGAAGTGTGCATTCATCTCAGATGCCCATTTTTGGATTGGGTCTTTGAATTTCGAGAGCCTGATACTTTTTAATTCTTCATATGTTCTAGATAGAAGTCTTCTGTCAAAGGGACAGTTAGATAAAATTTTTCCTATTCTGTGGTTGTCTTTTCTTTTGATGTGTAAAAACTTTTTAATAAGATGAGATCCCACCTGTTTATTCTTTTTTTTTTATTTTGAAAAAAACACAACCAAACCAAACAAAACAAGAGTAGAGTCAATCACAACAAAACAATGAACATGGTACATGACTTCTAAACAGGGTAAAAAGCAATCAATAAAGGCTACCATAATGCCTCTTGTTATCTGCAATATACCTGCCCATTCCATCAGGGATGAGTAAAATCAAACAAAATACAACAAAATAGAACAGTGAAAAAAAAACAAAATAAAACAAGGCAGAACAATGTAAGCAATATAGAAGTTCAAGATACTAGTAGAACAGCAGTGGCTACCATAATGTTTGTTACCTTCAGGATAGCTGCCTACACCTTCAGACATATTACAATCAAACAACACAGAACAGAGTAAAATCAATCAAAACAAACAATGAAAGCAACACAGGGTTTCTAAACAAGATAATTGGACATCCTTGGTGGCTGCAATTATATATTTTGTTATCTTTAAAATAGCTGTCCATGCCATCAAGTACAATAAAATCAAACAAATCAGAATAAAATGAAACTAATCAGAACAATGAAGACAATATGAGTTTCAAATCATGATAATAGATTAACAATGGCCACTTCCTTCCCTTTTTAGATAGTTCCTCCCCTTTGACTCTCCCAATATGTATTGTGCATTTGTATCCCATTCAGCTGTTTATTCTTTGAATTACCCATGCAGTTTGGGTTTTATTCATGAACTCTGCCTACCCTCATGTCTTCAAGATTCTTAACTACCTTTTCTTCCAGTAGACTTAGTGTTTCTGCCTTAATGTTTAGATCCTTGATCCATCTTGACTTTAGTTTAGTGCCTGGTGATAGACATGGATCTAGTTTTAGTGTTTGACATGCAGAGAACCAGTTTTTCCAGCAACATTTATTAAAGAGGCTATTCTTTCAGTGAACATGTTTGGCCCCTCTGTCAAAGATAAGGTGACTGACTGTGTTCATAGCTGTGTCTGCATCTTCTAATCTGTTCCACTGGTCCTCAGGTGTTGTTTTTGTTTGTTTGGCCAGTGTCTTGCTGATTTTATTACAATAGCTTTGTAGTGTAATTTCAAGTCAGGGATTGTGAGGCCTCCTGCCTTGCCTTTGTTGCCCAGGATTGCCTTTGCTATTCTAGGTCTCTTTTGTTTCCAAATGAATTTTAGGAATGTTTTCTCTAGATCTATGAGGTATGCTATTTCATGCATTTTAACAGGGCACATTTTCATAATGACAAAGTACAATGTGAAATTCTAGATGTTTGGGGCTGAGGTGGATAGAATAATGGTTGAGTAGCAATGGATGAGGCAGAAATAGCAATGATTGGTTGCAGAATTTTGCACATAAAGTACCTATTTAGAGTAGGCTATACCTTTAATCATAATTTTCCATCGTTTATACTATTTCTCTGTAAATTCTGCTCCTTCCTAGTCTAGCACCTCCATTACGCTGTCTGTGGAGAAGGGACTGAGAAGTAGGCCAGGTCATGCGGAATCTGTGTGAAAGCAACAGACAAGACCTGCAGATAGCAGCCCTCCCAGCCATGCTCTCAAAATAGGCTTTTAATCACCTTCATTTTTCTTTTGGCCCCTCATTCTTCCCCTGAAGATCTAGTATATGTTTTTTTTTCAGTTCTGGAGATCAGTGAGCTACATTCTCAGCTCCCATAGAGAATATTTATACCATAGTTTGTTACTTTAAACTTTTAGGATTTTAGGAGCTCAGGGCCAGATGCAGAGCATCCTTGACATATTTGGTGACTACAAATGATAGTAGACCCTAGGGCAAACAGAACACAAGCATGGATTACACTGTAAAAAAGTTTTACGTTGTTTAAAAATTTTGTGGGTTCTCCATCACACTGCTGAACACTGTACATTCTACGCTCCAATCACAGCCAAATCCGAGCTCATAAACTGTGTTTACAGCAGCATTTTCAGTGTGAAACTGGAGCCCTTCGCATGCCTTCTCCAGGTTCTCGGGCTCCCTGAGCGGGCAGCTGGGGTGAAGCAGAGAGTGATGTCACATTCCTGCCCTGTGTGATCAGCTGTCTGGTCACACCTGTGCTCAGGAAGCTGGCCTCATCCACACCCAGTGCTCGACATTCCTGGCTCAAGTTGCCCAAGCACATACTCCAAACTTACAGAAATTAACTTTTTCTCTTCTCTTCTGGGGAATCATTCTCAGATTTCTCTGATTGGCGTCTCTGTTTGGAGCAGATCTTTATGTCACTGGTTTTGAAATCATTGCAGGTTTTTTTCTCCCTCCATGATCAAAATTCAAAACCAGACATTATTTTCTAAACAAGTAGCAAAGTTAAGATTACAAGACCAAATGATCTCATAGATATAAAGTACCAACTTTGAAAGACAAATTGAGTTTTCTTCCTAATTCTACAATTGACATAATTTGGAGTGTGTTTTTTCTAAAATATGAGTACCTGTTTCCCAAATCATAAGGAATCTGTTATTATAAATTAGATAATAATTTGTAACTAATATGACTTATAGTATTTCCTATGAACAGGCAAATAAATATATTTAATTTTTTGTCTTTTTTCTTAAATCTTAAAAATGCTCATCAATGGAAAGAAAGTGAACCAAAGAAATTACATGCTATCTAAGGACATTCATGAAAAGAAGTAATATCAAAAATATTCTGAGAAATTAATTCTTACAAATGTTGGCAGAGGGTCAAAAAGGGATTATAAGTGAGGTGAAAAAATTATAGTATACTCCTTACATGAGTTCCTAGTATTTTTCAATATATTATTGTTCGCGGAGCACATATTTGACTTTCTGCAGAGGAGGGTTTTGCTTCTTAAGAACAAAGATTTAATACATGGGTTTTTGTCAGATTTGGTTGTTGCATTCTTTACAACTTCACAGTACTAAACACCTGTTCAACTGCCAGTTTTCTCCAAAAATGTGTTTGATCATTCAGCTTGAAAGCAACAGCTCTTTATTTCCATTTACAAATCTCTCACATTTTTACAAAGTAGTTACGAACCTGCAAACAGACTTACAGCTCTTGAAATGTACTAAATAACATCATCACATAGGTCAAATCTTAAGTTCGCTGTCATTTTAGCAATCATAATTGAAAGAAAAAGTACACAAACTTGCCAGAAACCTGATGCAGAAAACATCTTACATGGTGAATTTTAAAATAAAACTCCATAAGGAAATACACACTGCATCTTTGGTAATTAGAATGTTTTAGTTTGTTCTCCCATGCTTGGTGGACTAAAGAACACTGAGTAGCTTTCTGAGGACACATTTCCTATCTTAAATGTTCTTTCAAGTTTTATAAAGACTCAAAGACAGACTTCATACTTCACATTCTGATTTTCCAATCATGAGGTAATGGCCAAATAATTATTAACCTAGCAAAATATATCTTTTTCACTTAGTACATTTTATTCATAAGTTTTCAGAAACAATTATATCCTCACAGTTCCAAAATGAATGTTTTAAACTTCCTAATCAAGATAGCGATCCACTGCTGAAAAGATCAATATTTTTTACTACAAAAATCTGATACATTGGTTTTATGAAACTAATAACAAAATAGTTACAATCCAAATGCAATGCCAACTTATGTTATAAAATCATTGTTTCAATTACTCCATAATTCATTAGAAAAATCTTTTATTTTGCTACTTTACCACTTGGTTTACTCACTGATAACACACTTGAAATATTTCCTAAGAAGAAAAGATGTAAAACATTTACTAGAAGCAATTTCAACATCTTATTTTCTTAATGGATAGTTCTGAAAATAAGTTCTAATATATATGGGATTAGTCATAAAAATGGAGAGCATCAGTTTCAAACAGGTGACATTGTGCTGTATCTGTACCACACAGACCCAGGTACACAGTGCACGTAGACTGTAGGGTGCCTGACAGGTATGGCAGGGAGCCAAGGTAGCAATGGTAAGGCCGCAGGCATGGCTGGTGGCTTCTCCCCTTTTGTGTGCTTCTTTCCATAGCTGTATTGACAGAGCCATTCATCCAAAGAACTTATTTATTTCCAAGTGATGCCACCCTATGATTTGTAAGTTAGTAAGTCAAAAATTACTTGCCAAAGCATTCTATGTGAAACGAAAGGGAAAGCTTGCATGCAAAACAAAAGGCAATCTTTCCTAGAAAGCTGAGTCATTCACTTACCTAAAAGGGGGAGAGTTGGAGAGGAGGCATAAAGAATGGGCCAAAATATCTGCCAAGATCTTTTCCAGTTCCATTATTCTGCCACAAGCTAGGTGTCCAGGCATAGTCAAAAACCATTCCTTGCCCCTTCTCCCCCCAACCCCCCAGTATTTATGATCTCTTCAGAAAACAATTCTAAGTCACCTAAACATAATAAATGATGCACAAAACACTAGTTTGTTGTCTTAGAGTCCAGGGATGGTGTTGACTGCACCTTTTCCTTCCTGACTTGGCTTCTTTTAGGCCTTCTTGCAGTTATTGTTTCCTGGGTGTTCCACACTCCCAGTCTTCCTCCTGGACTTCTGACTGTCACCTCTGATTCCTCGCACACTATTCCTTCTCCCTTTCATCTGTCCTCAAAACCTCCACTCCGCTCCATGCTTGTGACACCCATCTACATAGCACCAGACCAGAACTTTTTCCAGACATGTCCAGCTGGATGTAAGCAAATCCACAACTGTTTTCCCCAAAATCACATTCTCAGGTTTGGAAAAGGCTGCAACATGTTCCTAGTTGTCGGAGTTAAACATCAACAAATCAGACTCTGATTTCTTCACAGCCAACATCTAACCACTCACCAGTTTCTGATTCTATTCAATTATTTCTTACATTGCCTCCTTTCCCCATGCTGCCACCACTATATTATAGCACATTCTAAGATTTTTGTATCTCAGCTATTTTAGTAGCTTAATAGTCACCGACCCCTTTCCCACATTATTCATGTCACTTTCATGTTTAAAACTCTGCAAATGCTCATCCTGCTTGAACAGCAAGTGCATACAGCAGAGTGCATTTGTTGGTGAGAGCAGTGGATGAGAGATCTATTTTTTACGAGTCATCTTTCCATCAAGACAAGTAAGACAGCTGAAGTTGAGAAGCACTTAAGGACTCTACATTGCTGAGGGTGGGAAAGATGCAGAGAAATGGATCAAGAGGAGCTCTCTGTGGAGGATGGTTCTAGTTTGGGTTTTGGAGTCAAGGGCAAAAAAAAGAGGCAGGCTGGGTCATGTCGAAAGTTTGACTAGCACAGAAGGTCAGCAGATACTCAGGCTAGAAAGCCCACATAGGAGTAATGAATGGGAAAATAGGCAGATTTGGAGTTCAAGTCCAGAAGAAAAGAGGACACAATTTACATAAAATAGCTGCACAAGGAGGAATATGATACCCAGACAAAATAGTATCTCATCAATGATAATACTAAATTCTATATTTAAATTTATATTTTCAGAGATCATTGATAATTAACTATCGTCATATATTGGTATTCAACTGCTTGGAAACTCCTTGAATTTGGCACTTGACACATTTTGAAGTGAAAATTTTGTCCTCACACAGATCATTTGTTTGGTACTAGAACTTGTTGGTGATGACTGCCTGTGACTCACTACCCTTCCCAGACAACGCAATTTGTTTTCTTCTTATCCCTTTTGGTGCCCATCATGCTTCCTGGGAGCAATTAATGGCGAATACCAAGGTCCTGCTGTAGTTTCTATAATACTTTTTTTCTAGGAAAAGGAAAAGACCTTTAGCATACTTTTCCCTATTGATGATCACTTCCCACTGCCTGACATGTTTTATGAATCATCTAGCAGCTTGGAGTCAGACTGTTATTGTAGTAATGTTGGTTTTATTTTATATTACTACTTTTGGAAGAATTCTTATAGTAATTATATCAAGCATATTATCAACATAAATTCATATTCAACTAAAATTCTAATTGTGTGTTCACTTGTCTCTTATAACTCATCTTATCTGCTTTCTTAGAATATTTTATTTTTCTAGAAAATATCCTAATGTTAAAAAAAATCCGGAAAAATCTCATAGCAAATAATTTTGGCATTTCTTTAAAAAAGAAGTCTTTATTCTGTTCTAAATCTATACACATACTTGACTAAAAATTTTGTAAGCTATAGTACTCTAGAATAAAAGATATTTCCCTCTAAAGAAAGAAAAGACTTTTTATTCCATTTTTTGCTTAATTTGTTGTGTATGATATTAAGTCCACTGCTAGTGTGATGATTCTCCCTGTTGTAACTTTTTTCTTTTCTTTAATTTCTGAAAATACCAAGTTTAAATGTGTGTAGCAGCATATACATTTCTGTTGGCTTCTTTTCCTGCTTCACATTAAGTGAATCTTTCTGATCTGAAGACTAGAGTCTTTGTTCAGTGATCCAGCTTATGAAAATTTGCCCTGAAAGAAAATTGTAACTTTTTGTTCCCCTCAATTATTCTTTCTTTTAATGTGATTTTATGTCCTGTCTTCTTTTTACTTTTACTTTACATTCTTAGCTATTCACCAGACTTTATCTTTGAAATAATCATTTAGCCATACCAGTAATATTCATCCCTCTTACTCAATTTATTGTTCTGCCAAATAATTCTTGATTTCAAAACCTTTCCTACTCTGTTTTTTTAAAACAGCTTATTTAGACATAGAATCTCTGATGATATTAATTTCTAAAATTTCATAGCATATTCTTTTCCTTACAGTATCCTTTTTTTCCCTCTGAAGTTAGTTCTGCTTAATAATCTTGGTTTATCCCTTTAATACCATTAGTATTTCTCAAATATTTGCTGAGCTTGGTTGTTTGTATTTATGAATGAAGGGCTAGGCTGACAGGTGAGGTAACCAATGAGGATTATGCTTTAAGGATATGTATTTAGGCCGGGTGTGGTGGCTCACACCTGTAATCCCAGCACTCGGGAGGCAGAGACAGGTGGATTGTTGTGAGTTCGAGACCAGCCTGGGCTACAAAGTGAGCTCAAGGCCAGCCTGAATGGCATAGTGAGACCCTGTCTCAAAAGCACCAGGGCTGGGGATCTAGCTCAGCGGTCTAAGCACCTGCCCGGCAAGCACAAGGTCGTGAGTTCAATCCCCAGTGCCGCAAAAAAGAAAAAAAAAAAGGATATGTATTTATCTTCACCCAATCAGCTTTTGTTTCTTGCTCTCTAATATTGTTTAAGTTTTACATTTAAAACTTTCTTTGAAGCTTACAGGAATTATATGACCTATCTACTTCTGCAACTTGTTTTTATTTTGCTTAATGTTTGTGAGATTTATCAATATTAATGAATATATTGCTTAAATAAATTCATTCTTTTACTGCCTCATTACGTGATATGGTACAAATACACTACTATTTTATTATTTTTGGTCCATTTTCTTATAGATGGACACTTGAGATTTTTTTTAACCTTGATAATAAATGGTTAAATTTGTAATAGATCTCCTATACTCCCACCATGACTCACTTTTTACAAAAGATTAAAAGTAGGGTAATAGAGTCATGTTATAAGTCTTATAGAAATAAAATCCTTCAGATGAAAATATTCAATGGAAAGAAATGACATCAGCAACAAGGATCTTCAAGGAAAATCTTTGATAGAAAAATGTTAAGGGAAGAAAACAGGCTGGCTGAAAAGGAAGTCTTCTAAAAAAATAGTAAAATTTACAAAGAGCTAAAATAGACATCAGAAACTTTTCACTCAGTCGTTGCTGACAGAGAAAAACGTCCGAGTCAGTGAAATTAGGTGGCCTTCTGGGTGAGACCAACCTTAGTGACCGTTCCCTGCAGGCTGCCCCAACAGGGGAAGCAGCCCAGCATCCCACATCCTTGCCCTCTCTGGACACAGAGGTGAGCACAGAAGATTTTCTTATCACACAAGGCAACTTTTCTTTCTCCTGATTTATGGGGTACTTGCTTCCATTGTACTATCCAAGTAGAACTTGGTAAGCACTGTCATCTTCGACTAGTTTTGTTTGGAATTTTTAAATGGACCAGAAAAAGGCATTGCTCAAAACTTTTTGGCATAATCACTGTTGAGCATTCTTTCCCACCAGATCAATCAGACCAACGGTAAGTCAAAGAATTAGTGACCTTTGTCAACGTTATTCAACACGGTATCCGAGATTCTAAAACAAGCTGTTTTGCAGCCTGTTCCTACCTTTGCATTTTGGATGCAGGGACACAGGGCCCATGCTGCACTGGCCTTCACATCCGGGTGCGGATTTTTCAGCAAAGACCACAGCAAGCGAACTCCATCTAAGCGATCAATTATTCTAGGGTGAAACCAAACACAGCGGGATAAACTGTAATTAGTAAGTGAAAATTAAAACTTCAATAACCCACCTAATTCACACAATAGTAATTACTGCTTTTCTTTTGAAGAATATCAACAACAGCAGGATTATAACATGCTGTTGAATTGTTCACCCTCTGATTTCAGCTTTAAATTCATGACATGGAAAGCAAGCTACATGATAATTACGATTTACATAAACTTAAAATCAAGTCACGTAATTTTTTAATTAGCTGTGCACAGACTGTTGCCTAAATGCAAAAAAATACTGGTTTCTTTCATATACTAACATCTAAATACTTTCCAAAACAAATATTTATGCCTCACAGCTGTGTGGTTACCTTTTTTATTTGGTCTATGTTTAATTGACTAACTTCACTGTATGACATATTTTAAACTCCTTCAGTCCTAATCTAGCATTAGGAATTAAAATCTTCACCCCACAGTGCATCCTTTGTGGGGTATGAAGAACACCTAACTTGTTTTCCATGTGCTCGCTTCCCAGCAAGACTAACATTGAAAACTGTGTTATAATTACTTAAACACACTGTAATCAAAATATCTTCATGACTAGCTGAAAAATGAATTATCATCAGAGTCATCTCTACACCATCTGTCTTCTGTTTATACATCAATCAGTTCAGGGAGCATAACCCTGCAATAGGTCCACTGAGTACTTGCCGTGGAGGCAAAGGCCAAACAGAACTTAATATCCTTCACAAACATGGCTTTTTCACTAAGACGTTTTAAACACAAAGCAGATGAAAAAAGATAAAGAACATCAAAATTCCTTGGATTTTTAATCTCCCATTGAATTAAATGCATGCAGTACTCTAGCCACAGACAGAATAAACTTTTCTAGCTTGAAATGTCATTCAGATTCTTCTTTGAAAACTGACATTTTAAAAGATCTACATTTCTTGATTACCTGAGATGAGTTTGCCAGGGGGTAAAAAATGAATTATTCCAAAGGTTCCAAGTAGGATATCACTTTTGCATAACCTTGTAAAATGGGTGATGCAAACAGCGTACAGTAAGATATAAACTGCCTCAAAAACTGACTTCTACTAAGAAAAAAAGTGCCGAGAAAGTATTTTTTAAACCAAAATTTAACAAAATAGTTTTGCATACCTAAAGCATCAATATCATGCTGTAAGAACACAAAGTTTTACTTCTCAATTAATGGGAACTATAGAAACAAATATACTTCACAAGAAAGAATTCGCTTTTTCATTTAGTTATATATGTTACTGAAAATATAAATTACTGCCAATCTCTGAGTCTCTGTAATTTTTACACAAATTTTATAATGAACAATGAATAATAGAATATATCTCTATGAAGCATAGATTTACAACACAGCAACAGATTTAACCTTAGCAGAATTTAAATATCTGCTGTGAGAAAGTGTCATTAAAGTAACAGTCATTTAGATGGCACATGCATCCTTTTTAAAAAGAAAAAATAGTTGTTATGTTTTGAAAACCTGTATAGCTTGCAGTGTTCTGCTTTGAAATGCTATATTATGTTTGACTCTATTCTGTTTTCTTTCGCTTTTTTCGTTCTGTTTTGTTTTGTTTTGTCCTATTTTCTTTAAAATAAAAAAAAGAAAAAATAGTAATTCAATTCTGAACACCACTCTCTCCCAACAATATTTTGCAATTAACTACAAAAATTCACTGTTAATTGTAAAATTCAACCTTTTATCTGTTACTCTCATTCCAAACCCTAGACGATTCATCAGTGTGAAAGTGTGTTTGTAAACTTTATTCACAAATGAAGTTAAGTGAATACATCTGCTCATTCTTAGAGGACTGAGGATTGGGAACCCATTCATTATTGATGTTTTAAGAGAAGATTCAGCATAACACAGAGTAATAACCTGGTAAGAGGGAAATATTATTTGAAAAATGTTTACAAACACGGAAGCTAAGAAAGTCAGGGGCAGCAGACTTCTGAGTTCAGCTTTATTCCTGTCATCTCCCCATGCTCTGCCTGAAATCACTCACTACTGATTTTTTACTCCACAACACTTAAAGTATCGGCCTCTACATCCCTTTCTGAACGCCAACACCCTAATCCTGGTCACTAGTATATCATATCAGGATTACTGCAGACCTGAATAATTCGATTTTTTGTCTTCAGTTTCTTTCTTTTTCCAACCATACACTACTGTGAAATTCATCTTCCTAAAGAAACTTTTAGAGCTACTACAGTCATCTCCTCGTGAGCAGGGACCCAAGGATCTTCATTCCACCCACAACACAGCCTAGTACATTTAATCAGTGCCTGCTGAACCATGTGCAACCAAAAGGTCACTCCTAGAACAGAGACATTTCCAATGGCTTCCTATTCCCCATGCGACAAAAGCCCAATGCCTGAATCCAGTATTCAAATATTTTGGGAAGTTGATTTATTCCTTCAAATTTCCTATATTCAAGCAATAGCTCATAAAACTCCATGGCCATTTGCTAAACACTGAATGCTAGGCATGCAGAATTAACAGGGTACTTATGACTAGGGTGCTTGTTACCAGGGTACTTATGCTCTATGAAGTTGCTGAAAACCCTAAATGAGCAAATACTGAATCTTCGTTGCTAGGGTAAATTTTCTTCCTGTAGGCATCTGGTCTGAACACCTTCGTCAGTCAATCAATATATAGCCTTCTTTTATGTATGTCACTGTTTAAAGACATCTTATTTAATAGGTGTTGAATCGGCATCAAAATTATGGCCAACAGCACAATAACTCACGCCTACACAAAGCTCATCTGACCAAAACGTTTTCTGAACAAGGCACACCGCAGTCTTCTGGCACTTGGGAACACTAGATAGCTCTTCAGGGCCATGTTTTGGGGCCATCTGAAACAACAAAATCACCAACCCAAGCACAAAATTGCAAAACACATGGCACTAAATAGACCGCCAAAAAGGACACCTGTTTTCAAGATGAGCGATGAGCCAACAAAGCAGGCATCTGCTTTTCAGTCCTTCACTGGAAACATGCGCCATCGAGGGACTGCAAACTTCTCTCTGCTCTCAGGGGTCCATAAATGACAGTGAAAGTGTGAAAGTGCATTGGCGAACTTGATTCGCAAATGCTGTTGACTATATCAATTCATCAACACAGGTTCTACAAATTATGAGAATCGCATTGATATTAATTGCCCTTCTGGAAGCCACAGTCTAAGGGGGAAGACAGAGATCATCATAACCTATTATAAAAAAAGCTTAGTAGAGGTGTGCATGGTTTCCATGTGAACACAGAGAAGACACTATTTTACAAACCACGGGACCTCTTTCCCCAACTGTCAGAGATGCCCAGGCTGTCCCCATCTTTAGCTCTTACAATCCATCACTTAAGGCCCACAACAAAACCTCTTTCACAAATCCTCTGGCTTTCACTTCCTGAAAGCTTTTAAAGCATTTTTGCTTTTCCCTTTTCTGGCACTCATAGCACACTGCTTTGCCTTGTAGTCATGTGTATGCGTCCTGTCTCTGCAACACTCAGTCATCTCCTTGACATCAGGAATCATCTACTGTCCGCAGTGCACAGGGCAAGATAGCACTGCTGGCAAGTACTGACTCAGTGGATGTAAAAACAAGAGTTTTTGTTTACTCCTTTTTGGATGAATCAAAACTCTACCCCAACACAAATCCATTCCCTTTTTAACATTATACTTTCAAAGTACATACTCATATTCTGAACCTAACCAATAATATTTTCATTTGAAGCTGTCTCTAGGTTGAAGATGTATGTACACAGAATTTCTTTACCACTTTATTGCTTTGAACACAATACGTATACAATTATGAGCTTGCAGATGGTATTAATTTTCATCACCATTCATTTTCAATGGGTCTTACCCCTGTTAATGTACGAATTTAATTACCATCTTGTTCTGAACTCATTTCCAGCAGTATGTTAGCTCTTCCAGTCCTGATATCAATAGAATTTTACATTAATTTCCTGACATGGCAAAAATGAAGGTAAATTATTTGCTTTCAAAATCTTCAACTTTATCATGGGTCTCAAACTGCTGACTGGCAGAATAACAGATCTAGAGAGATGAATAGATGTTCATATTCTGGCTATTAAAAAAGGAAGCAGCTGCTGGTTATGTTTCTTGGTTCCTCTTGCTGCCAGGATTGCCAAGAAGTCTGGCTGTCTCATCCACCCACTGAGGCCACATATATGAACAAATGAGAACAGTCTGTGCCCGTATTGTGGGCACGGGTAAGGTCGTAGGGTTTCCTTCTGGCAAAGCCAATACAGCTATTTTGAAATAAGTTTGCATGTTTTCTAAAAATGTCACAGTATTTGCTGCAAATTACTCCAATAAATACCATTGTATGACAATTATAGCTTGAATGAAGAGTAGCTAGCAGAATAACATCAAGGGGCCCAAAAAAACACAATGCTCTTTGTCTTAGTTACTTTCTTATAGCTGGGCCAAAATAGCCAACAGCCATAACTTAACAAAGGAGAGGTTTATTTTGGCTTGCATTTTGTAAGTTTTAGTCCTTGCATGTCTGGTTGGCTCTAGACAGAAGTGTCACAGCAGAAGGGTCTCACAGAGGAAAACAGAGCAAGAAGGGAGGAGCCGAGGAGGGACATAATTCCTTCCGGGTCATGTTCCCCGTGACCAGACCCCGGCTCTTAACAGCAAGTCATCTACACTGTCCCTATAATTCAATCACCTTCCAAACACACGAGGTTTAGGAAGTCATTTTGGATAAAAACCATCAACACTCTTCAATCACGGTATGAAGGAATCCAACTGAAATCTAGATTTTGAAACAAAGTGGCAATTCAGTAGAACCGGAAACACAAATGTACATCAGAATTTAAATGATCTTCCTTGTTAAAAAAAAAAAAAAACTGACTAGAAAAGAAGTTAACTTTTAAAAATCCGCAATGTTGCTGTGTTTTTACCTGTAAGCATTATTCTACAAAGGCTATGGGAGAACGAATTTGGAGAAAAGACATAAATGTGACAGCCAGTGGGGAGGTGTGTCAAGAGTCCCTTGGCCTTACTTAGTAAGACAGAAGTATCGTCTATCCGTTTATAGTTGTTATAAACAATATGAGTGATCAGTGAAGACTAGAAATTTTTGCCACGAAAATTATTTACTAACAGAGTCCCTGTTAACTGAGAGCTGATCACGTGCAAGTGGCATAGCGTTCAGCTGTTTATCTCTTAGCAGTGCAAAGTTTGGTGACCATCACACTCTTCCATTATAAAAGTGTAGCTTTTCCTTTTCATCCAATAACAATCTAGGGGTCATACACTGTCACCCTGAGACAGTCCTATCCCAATAACCTTTCCCTGCTGATAATTAGTTATTAATGGCAATTTCCATTAATTATCCTTGCCCAAAAGAATTATTGCACTGAAGACATAATGATTCTTTTCCAATTCTGCCAGTCTTCAGTTATTAGCTGCCATTATTCTATAAAGAGCTTCCCTTCATCAACTACAACTCATACATTTCCTCCAAATTGCAGGACGAATGTTTAACCCTTTCTCTTTCATGACCAATTTGTGGTTACTGCCTCTAAATACGCACGCGAAACAGATATTTTCTTTTTT
>RJWT010029782.1:0-14823 GCA_004365215.1 Cuniculus paca | reverse complement strand
TCAAGCCACCTGGGGTTTGCATGGGAGCAGACCTGGTCAGGCCCTGTGAATCTAAGCTGTTTAGCAATATTGTCTGAAATGCCCGTGGGAGCCGATCTCCAACCAATCAGCTTCCATGGGTCTGCCCACAACCTGGTGCTGATGCCAGTAGTTAGCAGTCTTGGCCCCGGGCAGGTGCAACCTGCCCAACTCCAAGATGGAGCCCAACTGATCACTCTTTCCTGTGGCATGGGGGTGGGGTGCAATTCCAAGCACTCACCAACCACCAGTGCAGGTCTTTGCATCTGCCACTCTCCTTCACTCCTGTGCCTCTCCACAGAGACCTCCGGGGTCTACCGCAGCTGCAACCATGACCACAATCGCGACCGTGTGTCTCCAGGCTCAGCAGGTCTTCTGGCAGGGTGAATCCGGCTCCAGGCTGAGGCACTGCCAGCCACCACCTTCTTCTTCATTTAAATTCTTTTTATTTTCTTTGTGGGCTTCGATTCTTATTTTAGATTCTTCCTTGGTTTAGCGGACCCACTTCCTTCCTTCTTGTCCTCTCCATGATGTTGTATTCCAGCATCTGAACTGTTTCTCTCAGAGAGACTGTTTACTCTGCTGCTTACTGTTCCGCCATCTTTAGCTCCTCGTTTACCTGTCTTTTGCTATGGGTCCTAGTGACGACCTCAAAAAAGTACAGGTGAAATTATTTTTTTCCTTATACTTTACAGTTTTCAGTTTTCTATTTCAGACACATGGAACTTTATGAAGTTCATGTAAACTTTGCTTATCTCTTCTCCATTATCTGGAATCCTTGGATTTAATCACTTACTGGTTGCTAAGCAACCAAAGTTTTATCTCAAAATGAGTTGTCTTTTTGCTGGTAATCAATACCAAAATGCACAGATAAGAGGTTTGTCAATGGTCCACCACTGTTATGCCAATTTGAGAAAATGAAGGAGAACTCTTAAATGAAGGCACACTGTGGAAGAACTTTCACATCCTTCTTTTTGTAATCTACATTGATTTAAGGAATAGAAAATTTCTTAATACCTTTTCAGAACAAAATGCCAGAACATTATATAAGCAGTACTACAGTATGCTGGTATATGCATTTGCAATAAATGAAAGTAGAAATTATCAACAAAATCTGATAGAAACATTACAAGTTAATATATTTCTCAATATTTTATACTGTAATTTTGTGATTTATCAATGCTATTATAGCAGAAAATGGTAGAACAGATGTTTAAAATTGTTTTATTGTAGATAGGGAGACACATTTAATTTAAAAAGAAATTCATGGAACAATATTCATGAAAAATATCTTTTGTATGCATGCTAATTTTACATAGGGATCTAATATAACTGAAGATTTGCTTCGCATTATTAAGGCATCAGGTAATTCATGGTATGCAAAACTAATGGCTCACCTATGAATTAAGTCTCCCTAGAAACTATCTTTTGGTGCAAAGCAGTACAATTTAGAGGGGTAGAGTGATACACACAGTAAAAGAAATTACTTCTATTATTATCATTCTAATTGTGCTAATATTTCTTAAACTAAGGCATTTTATATGTATTTATTCAAAACACAAATAAGTTTTTAAAAAACTTACTAAATTTTATATTGGAAATTTTAAATATACATATATATTAAAAGCTGAATGAACATTAAAATTAAGTTGTTCAGTTGATTTTTATTTATTCTGCCAAAAAAGTCAATTATTTGACTCATTGATCTGGTTTAGAGAGTTAATTGAAAGGACTTGAAGACACAATATGAATAAAAACAGGGATGTATAGAATTAATCTCTTATAACAGAATAACCTAATATGTTCAAGGCAAAGAAACATTCAAAATGGTTGCTTAATTTGATGGTAGTTTGAATTAACTAGTTAACTTCATCAAATTTAACAATGGACTATAAGATGCTCATATATCTAAATTACTCCTTTGACATTTTGCCCAAGTGGAAGGTCATAGGAAATGTAGAGATGGGAAGGAGTCCTTACTCTCATCAATGAACATAAGTCAGAGAGAAATTACACATCTTTAACTCAGTCCTTCTCATTTTTATAAGAAACCATTAGTCAAAAAAGTAAAATCACAATGAAAACAATAGCAAAAAACCCCAAACCATTAAACACCTTAATCCTCTCCTGATTTTTAAGAAAGCAGTTGGCAAAAAGTTTTTCTCCATTCTGTAGGTTGTCTTTTCACTCTGTTATTTTTTTTTTTTGGTGTGCACAAGTTTTATAATTTTATATTACATCATTTGTTTATACTTGGTACTATTTCTGTTGCTATCAGGATTCTGTTCCAAAAGTCATTACTGACACCTATGTCTTTAAGAAGTTTACCTTTTTTATCTCCCAGTAGATTGTTTCTCTTTTGCTATTTAAATCTTTGGTCTGTTTTGATGTTAGTTTAGAACATAGTGAGATATATAGGTCTGTATTCAATTTTCTGCATGTAGATAGCCAATTTTGCTGACACCATTTATTAAAAAGGTTACCTACACTCAATCAAAAGACAGGCAATTGAAATAAATAAACATTTCTCAGAAATAGTACAAATGGCCAATAAATACATGAAAAACTGTTCAACATCACTGGTCACCAGAGAAATGCAAATTCAAACAACACTGATATTTCACCTTACTCTGGAAAGGATGACTATCATCAAGAAATCAAATAATAACAAATGCTGATGAAGTTGCACTGAGAAAGGAAACCTTCTACTTTGTTGGTAGAAATGTAAACTGACACAACCACCATAGAAATCAATATGAGATTCCTCAAAAAACTAAAACTAGAAATTCTATTTATTCTCCTTCTAGATACCTCCTTCTAGGTATCTCCCTGAGTTAAAGACATCATATTAGAGTGACATATGTTTTTAGCGGCATAGTTCATATTAGTTAAGTCTTGTGAATGGCCCATGTATGTACATGACAAAAGAATGGATAAAGAAAATGTGGTATTTACATTCAATGGAATACTACTCTGGCATAAGCAAAGATAAACTTGCATCATTTGCAGGAAAATGAATATGCCTTGAGACCATAATGTTAAGTGAAATATGTAGATGATATGCACAAGTTTGAATACCACATGGCTTTCTTATATGAGAATCACAAAATATAAAGGGCAAAATAAAATATAGATAATAGGAAGTAGGGAGATAGATTCTGTTCAAATAAGAAGGGGATCAAAAGATGGAGGAAGGGAAAGGGAGGGGAGAAAAACAGAAGCAAAAAAGAATTGAGCAGTGCTATTTACATGTATCAACTCCCTACAATGAGTGTGAATATGTACTGATAAGAAAAGAAATCAGTTGGCTCTTTTTTCATTCTTTAGTTTTCCTATCAATTTTGATGCAAATCTGTCTACTGCAAAGCAAAACTAAAATTTTAGTGACATATAATGGCAAACCACAACATAACTCTTTATGAACTGAAGGTTTATGAGTTAGCAATGTGTGATAGTGTCTTGAGAGGAGGAAGACAAAAGTATAAAATGAATATTGTATCCTAAAAAATTCATAGGTTGAAATCCTTTCCCTCAATAAAATGGAGATAGGACATTGGGAAGGTAATTAGTTTATGAAGGTGGAATGCTTATGAGTGAGATCAATGTCCTCGAAAAAAAGAAAAACATAGCTACAGCTATGGCAAATTTTGAGTATCATAAGGATTGTGTCATATATCACTACCCTAAAAGAAGATCAAAATTCAAAATGAAAAGTACACTTTTGACTGAATGCATATTATCTTAACACCATTATAAAACTGAAAAAAATGTTCAGTGGATCCATCATAAATTGAGAACCATCTGTAAGGCCATTAATTAAATGACTTGAATTACACTGTAAGTAGGAGCAACTGTGAGAGTTTTGTCTCAAGTTCTAACTTAACTCTTGATGTCTTGGTCTTTACCCTGTGTAGCTGCAGCTACCAGTCAGTCACACTATCACCAGGTGAACAAGTGCGACCCTAGAGTGAATTGTGTTGTTAAGTTCTCATGTTTGGTATAGACAATGCATTTTTAACATACTATATTTTTGTTTATGATAGGTTTATTTAATATTACCCACATGAAGTCAAAGAGCATATGTACTTCTTATCTTTGGGCTGATAAAATAACACAGACTGAATAACTAACCAATAAGAATTTAATTTTCACAGCTATGGAAGTAGGAAGTCTAAGATCAAGGCACCCACAGATGTAGTACATGATGGTAGTTTTCTTTCTGGCTACACATAACCATCTTATCTAGTGTCCTTACATGGCAGAGAAGAGTGAGGAAAAAGTAAGATGTTTTTTCTCATTTCAAGGACATTAATCTCACTCATGAGTGTTCCACTTTTATGAACTAATTAACTTTTTAATGTCTATCTCCATTTCATTGAGGGGAAGGATTTCAACACATGCAGACTACAGTGGTTGATAATTTCTGTCAAAAAGACAATTAAAAGTGTTAATTTTGTTTGTTTGTTTTTTGAGACAGGGTCTTGCAGACTGGCCTTGAACTCGCCATGTAGCCCTGACTGACCTAGAACTCATAACACTCTTCCTGCCTCAGCATGCGGGGTGCTGGAATGACAGCATGCACCACCACGCCCAGCTAAAAGTGTTAATGTGATGAACAGTTCCAGTGGATTCCTGAAACCTCTCATGTACATATAGTTTTTGAGTTTTATTAATTTTTAACATTTTAACAAGCATCATTTTGATTTATTATCTTATTTTTAGTACAGAAAGTAATAGAAAGGATTCAACATTCTAAAAAGTATAAGTCTTAAGGCTTGGGCTAGTGATTTCTTCAGTCCATACTTCATTTCACCTAAAAATTGAAGAAATAAAACAGAAACTTATTTCAGCAATTTAATTAGTACTTAAAAAGCAGAGTTGGTCACTTAATAGGTGGTAGTGAAGAGAAGTGCTAACTCCTAATTCACATCTATGAACCTAGGTTGCCTCTGAAGTTGGAATTTTATAAATATTCCTTATTTACTTGTTACAATATAATCGATTCTTTAAAAGTAAGTTAGGTTAATTGTTCCTAAAATGTGTTGCTGAGAAGAGTGTCATCACTGTCACCTGAGAATTTGCTGCGAGCTTATTTTCAGGACCCACTTTGTACCCCCTGCATCAACAATATAAGTGCGACTCAGCATTCTATTTTTTTTAAAAGTTTGCTTTCAGGTAATAGACAACTGTAGACATTTATGGAAACATGGTGAGATTTCACTATGCGCATGCATTGTGTAAGAAAGGTATTGATCACCTCATTTTGTATTGCTCACGGGTGAGATTATTCAAAATCCTGTTCTCTAGCTATTTTGCAATATTCCGTATAATATTGATAATGATTGCCACTCTACCCAACATTAGATCACCAGAATTTATTCCTCCTATGTAGCTACAACTTTGTAACCATTGACAAGTCTCTCTCAATTCCCACTGACCCTCCTATCCCAACCTCTGCTATTTGTCTACTCTCTACTGTATGAGATCAGATTCTTTAGAGTCCATATATGAGCATTCTATTTTTTAATACGTTCTTCAGATGATTCATATGAGCACAAAAATTTGAAAAACACTTTCTTATGTGAATGGCATGCTTTTACTCATATCCAATCATAATCTTTCAGATGAGTTCTGGTTTCATGAAGGAAGAAAAGCATTACCTGATGAATAGAGAGAACTATAATTTTAAGTGAATTCTTCAGCCCTGTGTATTTGTCACAAGGTTTGGAGAAAAAGAGCAACTTGAAGGTGAATTTAATCAATGCTGATAACTAACTGGGATAATTGCCTCACTCTGCATTACTTAGCCTGCATATAAATTGGTTTTAAGTCATGTTTTTGTGCAAATGGTGCATCAATTGGGGAATAGTAGATTAATGAATTCAGGGAATTTTGAAACGTGTGATGTTTCAGACCAAATCATTGTGGAAACATATCATTAAACAAATACATGGGAATCAATATATCCAAAGGAAAATGTTAAAAATGTATTTGGCTATGCTATTGGAGATTTACAAATTTTAAGAAGGTAATATTTTCATGATTTTTGCTCTGCAAATTTTTCACAAATGTGTTATTTTACCTTAACTTGTAAATAGGATGTGCTATCCAAAGATAGATAAAGTGAATTTTTAACTAGAATGTGATACTAGTACTGAAAATTCTTAATTGTTAATGCTGATATCCAAATGAAAGTACTTTAGCCAGGGATATAGCTCAGTGGCCTGTCTGGCAAACTCAAGGTCCTAAATTTGAGTCCTGGTAATAACAACAACAATAAAAAAAAACAAGCAAGAAAGAAAGAAGGAAAGAACTTTAACTATGAAGCTTTGACTATAGAGTAGTGCATTTTAATATATTGTTCAAATCAACTTTGAAGACTCTTTTGAGCCTTCTTATCATGTAAAGTTGATATTTTGAAGTTATTATGCATACACAGATTTTTTTATCAGAGTTCTATACTTTGTCTTTGAGCACTTAATAAAATTAAATTACATGTGAAAATAGCTAGAAAAAATGCATATATTGCATTTTTAAAAGTAAAAGTGCATAGAATTTTTCTTAATTTTAGATAAACCTAGGAAAACACATTTAACAATATATTTATATTGCATCTTTTCATGTTTTATATTTTACTGCCAAGTCACTTTCATATAAATCAAAACTGTAATATTATTTACAGGTAACATATTTATATTGATTTGCTATTGCATATCATGGTTAGATATAAATTGTGAAGCTCCAAAATCTATGTAATGAATTTTCTCTTTTCTAATGTAGTAAATGATCCTCATAAAAATGTGATTGCAAATAAAAATTCTATATCAATCAGTACTGTATATTCTAAATACACATGCAGAATTAAGAAATATGAAAGAAATGTGTACATATGATAGGGAAGACAAGTATAGTGCACATATATTTACATAAATTCATCAAAAGTAGAAGCTGACTTTGAGGACTTTTCGATTTTTGTAAATAAGCCGGAGCTTAACTTTAAAGAAAGTTAACTCATTTTAAACAAGCATTACATAGGAAATATTGAGAGTAAATATTTAGGCTTTGTACCCCAGCATGTTAAGAAACTACAAATGACAATTAATTTTGTGTTTCATGATTACGAGTGGACAGGGTGCTAGATTATACAGAAGCAACAAATAAAAATCATCATTAAACAACCATCCTCAATGCAAGTCTCTAAGATATCCTACAGATTAATAGCAGTCTCTCACAAACATAAGCAAAAGTTCAAACATGGAAAAATCAGCCAAAAGTAGAAAAGTAAGCGGAGACAACACAGTTTAGAAAACCCATTTTTTTTTAGATACTTGAATTTTAAGATAAATAATAATTTATTTTAAACACCAAAAATGTACCAAAAATTGAGAAAGGAATATACTATAAAAGTCATACTTCCGAGAAATAGAACCTCTAGAATTTACTAATAGTATATCTGAAACTCATATCACACAATACAAAATTTCACACAAAATACAATCAATGTTAGTTTGAATACAAAACTGACAATTTACACAATTAATAAAGAAATTTAATCAATTTGAGGAAGTATACATATCATATTTATTACCACAAAAAATAGCATTGGGAAAAGAAAATATGACTTTAAGAGAGACTGGTGATAGACTGGCATTATATGTTTACTTGGAGTTCCAAGAAATAAATAACAGTAAACATACAAGGAGGCATGATTCAAATAATTTCAGTGATAGTTTTCTAACTCTGACGTAATACATACATTATTAGATTAACAAACAAGTAATTCTAAGTGAGTCAAAAAATGATATTCACTTGAAGGAAAATTGGAATACTATAGCACTTTAAAAAAAAGACATCTGCTAATCAGTCCAAAAGGATAAACAATACCTCTTAAGGAATAAAATATAAACATTATTAAAATAATAAAATGAATGCAATATATTAGATTATCTTCAAAGTTTTGATAAAATGTTTGCAGTTATCAACTAATAGCTCTATGTTTATACTACAGTTGGTGGCAAAGATGATTTGGTTGTCTGGATTAAGTTTAGACTACTCAATCAACGTGAGTTTTTAAAATTTATGAATGAATAAAAAAATTTCATAACATTTTCCTAACATAAAACAAACAAAGAGTAGAATAAAAACCTAATGGCTCCGAGGGAGGAAAGGAGAGAGATTTCAAGTGGCAATATAGCAGAACAAGAGAAAATTTAACGAATGAATTTTCCCTGTTACGTCTGCCACTGAGATGAAAGCAAGAATCCTGGAACCGTGGTACTACTTGGCTTACTCTCCAATGTCACCTCTTCAACCCCCTCCTCCTATTCCTGTTATTCATCACAACCCATCCCTATCCCCTGCTCCTCTGTATAATGTTGAGAAACTTTAGTTCAGCTACGAAGGACCCTTCGGGACCCAAGACTGCCAAATTGTAGCACCACCTGGCTGTTACCAAATAGAGACTGAAATACATTGTTGTTGTTTCTCTCGGTTATTTTGAAATGTCAAGAGTAATAAAAAATCAGGTGAGAATAAAATAAAGATGAAAGTCAAATAGACTTTCTATTGGGTTACTGAGTTTTAGCCACAGGGTGGAGTAGTAGGTATTTTGCCTAGGCCTGAGTGAAGAAGAAAAAAAAAATGAATAGTAGTTTTATAGTGTATGTTGAATAAAATTGTAGACTGAAACACTGAGAGCCTTTCTGTAAACATGAAAATAAATATTGGAGAAATTTTCTTTTGTTTCACCTGAAAATGAATTACCAAAATGCAAACACTATATAAAAGGGATAAAGAATGAAAAAATGCTACAAAAATGAAAGAAAAGAATATGAACCGGCTGGGTACCACTGTTTAGTTTTAAAATATTCCCTGGAGCCTCATGTGTTAAAGGACTGGTGTCCAATCTAGGGTGTTACTGGGAAGGGGTGAATCACTTGAGAGGTTTTACATCATGGAATCCATGACCTTGGAGGGTACTGTAGAACCTTCTCTTCATTTCATGCCCTGGTCATGAGGTCAACAGTTTGCTCCACCACAAATTTCTTGCGGTGATGTAGTGCCTTGCAACAGGACCAATTGATCGTAGACTGAAACCTCTAAAATGTGAGCCGAAATGAAACTTTGTAACTTCAATTTCCTCAGATATATGTTACAGCATACAAAGCTGATCTGCACCCAGTAAAAGCAATACATTCAACCATACTAAACTTTTCAAGAAAGGCAGAATTGTTAATGCTATATATTTAAGAAAAATCTATTGTGTGGCAGACCATGTATATTTCTATACCATCTTTGGTTTTCTTTGTTTATTTTTCTGTAAAGGGCCACCTATGAAAGGATTTCTGTTTAGAGGTCCTCACAAGCATTCTGTCATTCTGCTTAGAGTTTTCTTTTCTTCTTAAAAAAAAAACTTTAAAATTGTAAAAACCATTGATAGTTCATCAGCTACATAAAGATAAGTGATGCACAAGGTTTTGATTTCAATGTGTACCTTTTTTGACTCCTAGACGCTGAGTACACAAACTAGAGAACTCAGGCATTTCAGTATTTAAACTACATTGGCTGTCACATTATTCCAGTCACCTCAGCTTATCAATAGTGTGTTAGTAAAGCTATACTTTCAGGGATCATTTCTATAGTATGTCAATAGTATGTTAGTGAAATAACATGGTGATGTTTTAATTTTTGACATTTTGGTGGTTACTTTTTGCATAGTAATGTTAAAAATATTGGGTGTAGAATCTTTAAATTCCTATCTACAGTTGATGAATTAGGATAATCAAATAAATCCATGCTGAGTGTTAAATAGCTCATGGACTATCAATGCTTTATATTACCAGAAGGGTAAATCATGTCAAGTTTATATATCATCAAATTAGAGAGCCAACCCCAGGAGAGAAGTACATTCTTGATTGCACATGCCCTAAAATATCATTTTAAAACTTTAAATTATCTAAACTTGCCTCATAAACATTCTATATATGTTGGTACTTGTTGTGTATATGTTCATTAAGTATTTACATTTCCTGAGAGTTGCTCCTCCAACAATAAAAGCAAAGACGTGCTACTTTTCTATTTACTGTTTGACATTAAGGATGAAAATAGGATTAGTGTAGTGGATTTGGTTGTGAGGATAGTTTATTATTATTATTTTAATTCATAAAGGTTGAATTTTTATTCTTTGAAATTTAAATTTTTGCAACAATTTATATTTTGGAACAATTTCAAATGTACACAAAAATTACAAAAAATACAAACTACTCTTCACCTACATGACTATTTTTGCATTTAACTACAACCATCTTTCCTATATGAAACTCCTTTACATTTATTTTCATTACTGGGGATCAAACCCAGGGCCTTAATAATGTTAGGCTAGTACTCTACCACTGAGATACATCCCCAGTCCGAAAACCTTTAAATTGTATCAGTGGTTTCAAGACTATATCCTTTTCCATTCTACCCAAAAATATGATTATGTCATTGTACATAAAGCAAAAATGCTTGGGGAGCTCTGCAGTCTGTAATATATGACTGAACTGATTAGCTTGGACTTCTTTATTGTAGTTTAATTGGTTTCTTCAGTGATTTACAGTCTTTGAGAAGTGGCATTGGAGAAGTCTAGGGTAATTAATCTGCTTGAAATGAATGCTCCAATTCATTCCATAACTGTGTTGCTACCACTTGAATAAACATAACCTCAGTTTCCCATTCCTATTGGGACCGCAGTTATTCAAATGCTGATTCATATTCTGCAATAACCTTCATGACATTTTACTACAGTCCCCTGAGAGACCAGCAAGCCGTGTTTTTTTTTTTTGGACCAACTATTGTGCGATATTATCAACCAGCAATTATCAGCAGGTCATCATGGCTTTGCCCCACACTGAGTTTTAATAGATTGAATTTTTTTGTGCAGCAAATAGAAGCAGGGAGAGTAAAATAATGACATCCATATTAAAATTCATTAACTTAGCAAAAGCACTTAGTATCATCAGTAGATATAAATGATGTTTAACTACTAAGCATTAAATATTCATCAAGACACTAAGATGTATTTTATATAATCTTGTGGTGCTTATAATTTGGAGTTTCTATACTGGATATTGATAATGAAAATATTTTTAGCAAGTCATCAAGGAGTAAATAGTGCATCAGAATTTGGTGTTTGTTAATATTAGTCATCTGGAAAATTAAAATTGCTAAACTTGTTGTCAGATTTCTTACTGGCTTTGATCTCAGTGTTTAGCATATTTAGATGTCCCTGATAAAAGCATTATATATTAACTGTACCATATACTATATATATGTATGTAAAGAGATAGATAAATATACATATATGTGTACTGCATCTAATAGATATATTTGAGAAAGTTTATTAGGCTTTTCTGCAGACATATCATGCTGAAAATGACTATACCCATTACTGAACATGATTGCTACATCAAATATGGCATGGTTGTCTGAATGATGGAAGAGTTGTGAATATCTGGCTTCTCTCTCTTCTTTAAGTCATAGATAAATTCTTATTTTCTTCCTAACCCTACTTACTGATTGTCCTTCCTTATTCTTCTGTTTTAATCATAGTTTTTCTATGATTCCTCTGTTTCTCCGGTTCAGCCCTGTGAAGAAGTACATACTCTCCAATATCTTATTTTTCTCCTCATCTAGTTTCAACCAACATGTGTGATTTAAGATATGCATCCCTCTTCCCCTAGAGGTGAAATATCATTTAAATAATGTTTAATTTCATTCTACAAACCACAATAACTACTGTAGAAGAAAAACTCATTAACTTTAATATTCATTTTGTGTTCTAGAAACTTGTGGAAATTCAACAACTCTGTTTTAATGACTTATTTAACCTTCTTATAACTATAAAATATCTAACTCATAAACAGTGGCAGGAGAGAAGGAAGGGAAAAGGAAATGAAAGAAAGGAAAAAAATGGAAAGGAAAGTAGTTGAATGGCATATTTATAAACATACATTAACATCCATCTATGACTTGTAGCAATAACTATTTTATTTATTGTGGTGCATGGATCATTACGTGGCTGCAGGCTCATGCAGGTGTAGGTCAGTGGAAAATAGTGTACTAGTGAAATAATGGACCGATATAATCTATGGAAGAAGGTTCTGTATTTTATTTCTGACTTAAGAAGGATTCAATAAATCAATGTCACTAAGTACACCCCAGGAAAAAAACACAAATTCCAAGAAGATTCCAGGACTCTATCATATGAGTGTTTAGAGCAAATTATTTTCCTGGTATGCAACACAGATTCACAAAGAACAGATATTTTTATAATTTTTTTTTTCTTCTTGGAACAGGGTTTTGTCAGGCAATTCAGGCTGGCCTTGAGCTCACTGTGTAGCCCAAGCTCGTCTCAAACTCACAGTGATCCTCCTGCCTCAGCCTCTCAAGTGCTGGGATTACCAGTGTGTACCACCACACTTGGCTACAATGTTTTTTTACCTGTTGTTGAAAAGATGTTTAAATGCAGAGAGGTAATCATAGTGTTGGCAAGAGTAGCAAATGTTTGCAGACACTACCCTAGGTGACTTACCAAATTATTCTATATGGTTTTTCCAGAAAACTGGCAATTAGTTATTTTCCATGAAGAAGCAAATAATTCCAGAAACTGATTTCAGATACACACGAGAACTAAAATGCACATCGAAGACTTCTACATATGAAGCTGTTGCTTAATCTACTGCATAAAACGAATGTTTCTTACTGGTGAGGTACTTTCCTGTGTCATGAGATTAAGGCTCTGTGTTGGAAGTCAGCCTACATTCAGAGTGGGAGTCATAGAGAAGATAAATTGTCATTTAAATCTTGGAGAATGATGAGGAATTTGGTTACAGGGTAATCAAGGGATTATAGGAATAAGCAGGAGGAAGAGTACATTTCAGTAAAATCAACGCTTTCTATAAAGATTGTGAAGTTTTATGTGATTACACAGTCCAAGTCAGGGGGTCACAAGCACTGGAGTAAGAGATTTTGGCAAAAAGATTGAGGTACATTTTAGATATCAAAATAGAAGCACAGAGTGTATGACATTAAAGTCAAAGATGTAGGTGGTTCAAAGAAAAAGGGAGAGAGTCCCTAGTGCTTCAGAAGGACTGAGCTGGATGAGAAATGAAAGAGGATTTTAGATTCAGTTAATAGTTTAGCAGTTATCTTTGAGGTGTGATTTCATTGGCATGAGAGAGGAAGAAAGAGTGTGGAGTGTCTATATAGTAAAACAAAACAAGAGAAAAAAGCAACGCAGATAAAATTTCCCCAAATGTTACAGTTCTTACACAACTGCTTCCCTTTATAATGGTTTAAATCATTTGTTCTATGACCTTTGAATCATTTCAAAGGCAAAGTTTTCCAGTAGATTGAATTTTCTTAAATAATATTTCTAATACAAGTATATCACATTACTCTATTTGACCTTTTAATATTAGATGAAGTACTCGGTACTTCTCCTAGATTCATTGTGTTCTTTTGCTCCTAACAAGTTTTACATTTAAAACATTTTGAACTAAAAGGTAAAAATGTGATAGCCATATTTTTTTCCTTTGAGTATATGAGGACAAATGGGGAACAATGATTTCTGGAGAATAAGGTATAATAGAAAGAGAATTGAAACTCAGAAATCACTGTCCAGAAGTAGAAGCCAAAACAGCAATTAGATCATGGAGCTCCAAAGAAATAAGATGTGAAAGGATACACAATATTTTTATTTCCTCTACCTCCAGCATTAAGTAGTCATTCAGCTTCTATTTGAAATTCTCTGTGGGTAGGTTTTGGGATTGAAGTGAGTATATATATATATATTTGTGTATATGCATTTCAATTCTCATATTTCATTATACCCATATTTAATTCCTACATTTGCTAATACATTGCCCCCAGAGATTCTGTGTAAGAGAGGGCCTATGTTATCTGTAGACTGAGTAATTTTCAGCTTAGATTTCCATGGGCTGCATCTTTACAGCAGACTGTCTCAGCAGACTCAAGCTTTATCCGGTTCCTAAGCAGGAGAACACAGCCACGATGTTCAGTAGCAGTCATGGGGATTCTCTAGGCTCATGATGCGAGCAGCTACCATATGCACTAGATGAAGGGGCTGGAAAGTCAAAAATGTGCAGAGGAAATGAATACAAATACTGCTCTGAGTCATGAATTTCAGACCATAAATAGAGATTCATAAATATTTACCCTGCATAAAATTTTGAGTAATTTAAAACATACTAATTTTCTTTAGCCCCCAAACCAACTTATCAATGGAATATATTAACAGTGGGCTTTAGTCTTTGGATGCTGATTGCTTGAATTTGTGGCTAGGAAGACAGATAAAATACTCTATAGTAAGACGCATCTCACTTTCTCCTAAACTGAACTTTAAAAAACAATCTTTTGAGTAGAAGGCAACAATGTTTATGTGTGTATGTGTGTGTGTATGTGTATATATGTGTTCTCAATTCATATTTACACGGATATTCATACTTAGTTCCAAAAATCAGTTTCCCTGTGAATTCATCCCCTGGCTTTCTGTTGCAGCCATGTAAAATAAATGTGATTCATATTCCAAATATCTCAATGAAGAAAAAAAATTTTACCACCCTTACTCCACTATTAATCTAAAACACTATTAGATTTTCATAACAATATTGGGGTTGCAAATTTTGATAAATATTTTTATTGTCTAATTCTGAATATGATTTAAACATATACACAGGTATTTAGTGTGTGTTCTCAAGTGTTGATTTATGGATTTTTTTTCTCTTATATTTCTAAAGAAAAAAT
>RJWT010029781.1:0-14821 GCA_004365215.1 Cuniculus paca | reverse complement strand
CAGTTGCTCCCGTTAGGGCAGCTCCCTGTGTATTTCAGAGCCCTTGCATGCCAGGAATTTCTTTGTGTCCCTGGGAGGAAACAGAGGGGCAGCACAGACAAAGAAATGGATTTCAGAGAGAGTCAATGGCTTGCTTCAGATCATATTGTAGTCAGCAGGGACATAGAGAAGCCAGGAGTCCTGAATCACTCTTCAAGTATTGCTCCTCTTGCTGTAGCATTATGAGGACTGCCCAGGAAGTGCCTCTGCATCTTGTATCCCAGAGTGGTGCGGGCCTGTGCAACATCCTCCAAGATGCAAGTTTCCAAACCACTCAATAACCCAGCTTCTTTGCTGTTTATTTAATAAAGTTTGCCCCCAGAGAAACCAAAGCTGAAAGCTAAAGCAAGAGGCAGATGGTGCTAAGCTTTCCTTTGAGGCTGCTCCCTAACTTTAAAGCTATGAAATATTCAAGGCTATTTTGAGAAATGACCTTTTAGAATTTTTTTTGTTTTAAAGACCATACTGTCTCTCTTCTTGATGCTTTTTAGATGAAAGGAAAACACTTAGGAATGCAGGCATGAGCATTAAGTTTGCAGTTTATGGATGCTTTCAGAGAATAGACTTTCAATTTTAATGTTCTTTATGTTCTTCAAGAATTCTGAATTCTTCCTTGTCCTTTTTAGTTTAGCAATATCATCAGCTACACACACACACACACACAGTTTCAAAACCCACACTTGCCTGTCACTGATTTAATCATCAGAGCACATGCACCCCTTCGGCTATGCTGAAGGTTAAATGTCATCACAACTATTGAAGATCCCTAGTGATACGTGGCACATTACTCTTCCATACAACAAGAGCATTTATATCCCCAGTTGTCCAAGAAAAGATTACTCTTTGGATTTTTCTTGATTTCTTTTGTGACATATGGAGTGTTCCACAATAGTGTTGATTGAGTCATGTGAGCCTTGAATGTGTCAAATATTTCCCTGCTCAGAATCACATTCTTGTTACTTGCTGGGTCAGCTCTTGGTGGAAATGCTCTTGATGATACTCTTTCCTGTTTTTTGAATGTACCAAGTGTTATGGCTCGAATTTGAAGTGACCCTCAAAGACTCATGTTCAGAAGACTTGATCCCCAGTGGAGTAATGTTCAGGGGTTGGACCCAGAGAGATGATTAGGTCAACATGGTGATAATCTCACCAATGGATTAATCTACTGATGAGTTCATAGCTGAATGGGCTATTAGGAGGTGGGGTCCAATGGAGGAATAGGTCAGTGGGGGCACTCCTTTGAAGGGTATATTTGTCCCTGAAGTCTCTTTCTCTCTTTCTGCTTCCCTCCCTCTACTTCCTAGCTACCATGAGGCGAACAACTTTGCTCCATGGCATACTCTTACCACCAGGCTGTTCTGCCTCACCACAAGCCCATACACAATGGAGCCAAATGACCCTAAACTGAAATGTGAGCCAAAATAAACCTTTCCTCCTTTAAATTGTTTATCTCAGATACTTTGTCACAGTCTACAAAGAGGTCACTTGGACACACCATGTGCATTCTTGTTTCCATAATTTACATGTGCTGGTCCTCATGATCAAATCACTTCTTTCAGATTTTTAGAGTTGAATCTTCCACATCCTTTGATCTCACTTGCTTCTAGTGTTCAACTTCCTCACAAGCATCTTCCATGACTGCTTGTGTCAGTTTCAAACTCAAATAAGCTTAAGTAAGATGGAAATCTACTGACTTACTTTCCAGGTGGCCCAGAAGTGGTGAAGCTTTCAGGGTCATTGGCCAAGCAGTTTGGTTATGGTATCTAGGGCCTGTGTTTTCTCTATCTCGTTTATCTACAGTGTTGGTTTCATGTCAAGGTTCATATTTTCCATCAGTGTCAACTGTTCTACAAGCTCCTTTAGTCATTTTGAACAGAAGAGAGATCCTGGCTTCTTATTCTGCCTTGAGAGCAAGAAAAACATTTCCCCAAAGTCTTTGGCAACACTGTCCTAATATGTCATAGGCTCATTCCCAAACCACCGTGGTCCAAGGAATGGCATGATCTTTAAAACACTTAGGCCCACAAAACTGAGCTCCCCACACTGTCCAATGCTGCTCTGTGAGGCATGGCCATATAGATGTGGAGGTGGCAGCTGCAGCATCCCTCGACAGGAGTGCTCAGACACTGCCCCTCGGAATCACCTGGGAGCCTTAAAAAAATCAGTCTTCACACTCTAACCAGTCAGAATCTTCATGGGAGTGGGTCTAGGCCATTGGTTCCAAACTTCACTGTACACTGGAAGCCTGGGAACTTTTAACACTCCCTGCCATCATTATCATTTAATTTCTAAAGGATGTGATTGGGCATCCCCAGGTGATTCTAATATGCAGCTAAATTTGGGTACCATTGGTCTGCACATTCATGTGTACATTTCTAACTTGAATTTTATTTTCTAATTCTTTAATAACTTTACCAAGACATAATTTATATGCCATAAAACACCCATTTAAAGTGTACAATTCAGTGATTTCAATGTTTACAGAGTTGTATAAACTTTACCATAACCTAATTTTAGAATATTTTCATCCTCTAAAGAGAAGTGTCTTACCTACCCACTTCCCATACCCATCTCCTCCCATTATGACATAGATGAACATTAATCTACTTTCTGTCTTAATGGGTTTGTTTATTTTTGACATTTCATGTCAGTGGAATTATACAGTACATTCAGTTCTCTGAATCTGTGGGTTCCACATCTATGTATCCAACCAACTGAAAATGGAAAATATTAGAAGAAATTGTGTCTGTACTGAACATGCATATGGTTTTTTCTTGTCGCTATTCCCTAAACAGTACAGTGAGACAGCTACTTTTACAATATTTAGATCATATTACATATTATAAATAGAGAAGATTTAAACAACAAGATTAAACAAGAGGATGTACATGAGTTATATGCAAATAACTATGCCATTTTATAAAAGGGACTTAGCCACACGTGTTTTTTGGTCTCTGTGGTTTGATTGTTATATCAGTGGTATTTCATTCCTTATAGAAAGGATGGAGCAACTGTACCCAGTTCTTTGTGACTGACTTCTTTCACTGAGCATAATACTTTCGAGGATCCTCTGTGTTACAGAAAGAATCAGCCTTTCTATCCTTTTCTTTGCTAAATAGTATATGAGTATTTGTTTATCTGTAGAAATCTTCGTGTATACGTGTGATTACATTTTTCTTGTATAGATACATGTCTCAGAATGGAATTTCTTGGTCATATGGTAACTCTATGCTTAACATTTTGAGGAACTGCCAAACTGTTTTCCAAAGTAACTGTATCATTTTACTTTTCCAACAGCCATGTATGAGTATTCCAAATTCTGCACATCATTCCTAACACTTGTTATGGTCTATTTTGTTGATTATAGAAATTTTGGTGACTGTTCACAAGTGATATTTCATTGCAGTTCATATTTCTTTTATTTTTTTAATTTTTTTATTTATTTATTTTTTTTGCAGCACTGGGGACTGAACTCAGGACCTTGCGCTTGCCAGGCAGGCACTTAGGCTGCTGAGCTAGATCCCCACGCCTTGCAGTTCATATTTCTTTAGTGATTAATAATGTTAAACATCTTTTCATGTTCATATTGGCCATTAGTATATATTCTCTAAGGAAATGTCTTTCCTTACACTGCCAATTCTAAAATTGGGTTCCCTTTTATTTGTGAATTATAGGTTTTTTAAAAATCCATTCTGGATAAAATCCTGTTATAAAATACGTAATTCGCAAATATTTTCTCCCATTCCATGGGTTATCTTTTCACTTTCTTGATGGAGTCTTCTGATGTACAAAAAGGTATGCATTAAATAAAGTTCAATGTTCCAATGTTCAAGTTTTTATCATGTTTTTGTGTTGTATCTAACAAATCATTAGACATGAGTGTATCTTTCCAAAGCCTTGCCAAGGATTCCTAATAAAAACCCAGGGGTGAGAATGCCTTCCTGCTTACACCACTGTATGTATAGTTTTTCCAACTCTCATTACTTTTTTTTCTCCAACACTGCCACAAAGACAACAAAACAAAGGTACCTGATGCTCTGTGAAAACATTTCGTTTATTTGTTAGTATCCCTGTTTATTTTCTGTCCCCTTTCAGTAGAATGTTAGCTCCAACAATACAAATAGTTTGTGTGACTTCCTGTTGTATTCCCAGCTGACACAGGAGGTCATCTGCTAAATGAATGAATGAACAGACTTTCCAATCTTCTCTTTCCCTGCTATCCTTTCACACAATTCCACTTCCACTACTGGAGCTCAGTAGACTTAATGTCCTTTATCTCTTATTTCCACTGTTGCCTCATCACTCTATTCTTCACTTAAACCAGAGATCTGGGGGGTCTCCCTCACCCTCCACATCTAAGTGATAACCCAGTCTTACTGATTCTTTCCAGTATGAGTTGTTATTCACACATATATTGTGTTTCATTACAATCATTCCTTTGCTTTTCCATCTCACCTTGCTAGAGTTTCTTGCCAGCAGTTTCTCAGATAGAGCTCTTCTCAGTGCTTCATCAACCACAGGCACCACATTTATGGAATATGACTGCTGAATGGAATGGAAGGCAGAATCTGGAATTGGGCCCCACTGACTGGGCTCAATAATCAAGGGCCTTTTTCTGCACCAGCCTCAGGACTATTCTTTTACTCTGATGAAAGGTGAATGAGTAACTCTTGATGAGATGTCAGCAGCCAGGAGACGTGAAGAATTGTGTTAAGGCTAGACTTTTGATATAAAGTGAAACCTTCTTTCAACTGACAGAACTAAGCATCTTTGTAAAGAAAATATCAAATACTCACTGAGAACATCTGGTGAACTTCTTTGAAGGGACAGTGATATGTAAAAATTAGCACATGAATGAAGAATGTTTCAATGATAAATGATCAAAATTAACCCCACCATAAGGCCTGGGCTTCCTGCCACAAAAGAAGAGCAATGTGGATGGGTAATCTGGGAAGGCTTTGCAGGAGGAGCAATTTGCCTTAGAAACCATGGTATTTCAACTTGTCCAGTCCCAAGTGGACCCTGACAAAGACTAGAACAGCTGGTTTAGAGTTAAAGACCCACTTCTCCCATTTTTAGCATGTCTCCTTGAAGAGACTTCAGTCTGAAGTTCTTTGGGACCTGAGTGAGGGAAATTCAGCGTGTTTTTTTTTTGTTTGTTTGTTTGCTTGTTTTTTTTTGTGGTCTCTAAAATACAGAGGAGTTGACTTCATTTTTATCGGAATAAAGGTAATAACTGTATTAGGCATCAGACTATTCTGGATGTACTTAGTGATATTTAATTATCTTATTCTTCTAACTACAACTACCTCCCTGTGAAAGAATGATGTTCTGTTCCCTGAAGTGGATGCACAGGAGGAAACAGTTATGGGACTTGCTGAGTATTATGGTTTGGATCTGGAATGTCCCCCTGAAACCTCACAAGTCAAAGACTTAGTCATCCTCAATGTACCAATAATCAGAGATGGGGCTTTTGGGATGAGATTGGAACATGAGGGCACTGACTTCTTCAATAGGTTAATCCATTGCTTGGTTGGTTCACAAGTCAATGGTCTATTGGAACTGATGGAAATAGAAGGTTTAGGACCTAGCTGAAAAGATAGGATCTTTGGGAACACGCTCTTGGGGATTCTATCTCACCCCCTCACAGCACACACACACTCTCTGTCCATCTCTCTCCTTGTCATCATGAGGTGAGCAATTTTTCTCCATTACGCCCTTTCACCATCATACTATCTCACTACAGGCCCAGAAGCAAAATGATTATTGACTGAAACCTTTGAAAGCATGAGCCAAAATAAATCTTTCCTCATTTAAGTTGATTTTCTCGGGTATTTTGTCACAGAGACAGAAATTTGACTATCACACTGGCAGTGCCTGCTCTTAAGTCCTGGCATCATTCTGCTGGCACCTACTGGGCTCGGGAGAAGGATCAAAAGCTTGGGACAGGCCACAAATGCTGGAACCAAATGGCTGTAGAGCAACCTTAGCCAATGATGAAGATGACAGAGTTTAAAGGATAAGTATCTCAGCTTTTTCACCTCTAGAGGGTGGAAAAGCTGACCCTGAAGCATGTTTCAGACTCCCAGGTGTTTTGAATTCCAGTGTCCTACAATAGTCATTGTTTGGGGATATAATCTGTACTGGCTGCCTTCCCTTCTCTGACTCATTTCCACATTCCCTTTTAGTAGTTGCTGGCCTCACTTCCTAGGTGATTCTTCGCCTGAATCGTTTGTCTCTGAATTCAGGGGAGCTCAGCCTAGTACAGCAGTGTATCAGGAGATGAACTTCTGAGGACAAGTGTAGTTCCATTACTGTTGGTAACAGGACACCCTTTCCCCCATGTCTAATGGGGTGTTTCCAGAGTGTGAGATCTGAATCTCTCAGACAGAAAGCCAAAGTCTCCAAGCAATATGAGTACCTGAGAAAGTGAGGGTCATGCCACAGAGCAGTGCAAAATTTTAATGAGCTTGCTTTTGACACCATCATTTGTCTTAGCAGTTTTCTTGAGTGAGCAAGGGCAAAAGCCTTATGCAGATTAGCTTCCAGGGTAACTCTTGTCAGCCGAAGTTGCAGCTGCAACTGTTGAAACTTGGCAAGATTTCTTGTCAGGGTGCTGGTAGAGTGCAGAGCTAAGTCTCTGTCCTACAATTCTGCAGCATTTATCTCTGGGAGGGTGCAGACTTTTCTTGTTGGGACAGATAATGGAGGTGGGGAGGAGACACACACAGAAAGAAAGACAGAGAAATAGAACGCTGAGTTTTTTCAGGTTGTATTTATTTTTTTTGGGACTTTTGGGTGTGGGATTTTGGTGACTTCTCCAATTGAGAGAAAAGATTGTTTCTTCATAGACCATCAAAGAAGATATAGGGAAAGGTCATTTAGAGTTCAGGTAGAAATTTTGAGTTTTATGTGACATCTATCTAATATAAAATACTGACTTCTTTCCTTTCTTGTCCACCCTCCCTTCTTTCCTTTCTTCCTTTTTTCTTTAATCTCTCCTTCGTGAATTCCTCACTTCTTTCAAAACTGTTTAGGCCCAAGCTGGGAACCTTTAGTTTTAGGTGGAGGAGGGCCAGGGAAAAACCTCCAAGGAGCTGACATTTGAGCTGAGGTCTGATGGGAGAAGGAGCCAGAGAAACATGGGCAGATTTATGTTTTAGACAAATGACTCTGGCAGTAGAGGAAAAAAAGGATCTTTCTCTCCACAGAATCTCAGGAAACAAAGCTCACTAAATCAAATTGCTGACAAGGAAGGAGAAGTTTGTTCCTTGGACATACACAAAGGTGACCTTGTCATCTTCAATCAACCTGGACTGATTTGCATCTTTGAGCAATCAAAATCAGCTCTCGCATTTATAGCATTTTAAAGGTTACAATGCACTTTTATCTTCGATAATGTATTTATCCTCATCATATTCTGAGAGAAACAGGGTAGGAACTACTGTTTCCATTTTCCAGAGCAGGACATGGACACCAAAAGAGACTGTCATTTACCCCAAATATCAGGTCCATAACTAGAAACTCTCCCCACTGGACCACTTTATCAAAAGCCTAAGGTCATAAAACAAAGTAGGAAAGTGCCGCAGAGGTCTAGAGTCGTTTCCCTATGACTCTGTCTCCAGTGCAATAAGTACAAATGTAAGCCCAGCTACTTTCTTTTTAAAGTTATCTCAAAGCTTAGTAATAGAACCCCAAACCCTAACTTTCTCCTCTATTTTTATCTAAAGCAAAAATTATCCTATTTTTTAAAAGACTTTTCTCTTTGAGACAACAGATTCTGGATGCTCACACTATCACTGCTATGTGTTAGATACCTGAAAATCTAGGAATGGCTCCCATACCCACCTGTTTCTCGGATGTCCTGGTTGTGTGCAAAACATCACAGGTAAATTTTTTCTTATCCAGAGCCATACTTTAGAATCTCCTTGAAAATTTTCTAACTGCACTCTCCACGGACCTGGTGATTGGAGTCATCAGGAAGAAGGAGTGGGAAGATGTGGGGTTGTTTGTAGGGTTACTCTGGGTACTCATGAATGTTCCCATTCACATTATGTACTGTAAATTAGTATATTTCAGAAAATTTCCACTAGGTGACAGCAAAACTCCACCTAACTTCGGTAAGATGCCTTACCCTGATCAAATCTGCATTATTACAACTTATTTTTAACATAGAGGAAAATATGTTTTGAGGAAGGGGTACATCTTCTTCTTTTTTGCACCAAGGTGACTTACAGGTTAGTAGCGATCAAAGGCTTATGTCTTAGGACCAAGCGTTACTGAAAAACTACAAAGTTGCACGAGTGTTCCAAACTTGCATTTCTAAGAGTATGTTTTGAAGCATGCAAGTTCTACAGCATGTGAACAAAGGGTGAATGACCAAACATATTTTGCACAAATATATTTCTTGAAGAAAAAAACCTACTAAATTTTTTAAACTCAGCTGTACCAATGTTCCTAGATAGTCCATCAGAAGGGTGGTAATTGCACCATTTCCAGATGACTATAACATGCACCTCTAAGGGTGGAGAAGGTTGGGGTGACATTTCCCAGAATTCTCTTTGGGAAGTGCTGTGGAGGAATTTGACCCCTCCTGAACTACTGTGAGAAAGACATTGTAGACTTATGCTGATAGGCATTCTGGCTACAGCAGAAATTGTTTTCGAAACGGTATCACTTGTCATCCAAAACTCTTCAGCTCCAGGTACAGAAAGAGAATTTAGATAGTGAATTCAGACCACAAAAGTTAGCCACTTATCCGAGTCCATTTGGTTCCTGAGTTTCCAGAGAGTAGGAGGCAAAAATTTAGCTAAGGATATTATTTATCTGACACCTTTGTTTTGATGGCCAGGATCTGGAAAGTGACAGATATTGGGATTCTGAAGGAAATGAGAACAATGCTCCTTGAGGAACTTAGGTTATTGGATGTTCAAAAGAGCAGTCTGGATGAACAGATGGGAAAATTTACTAAGTGGTATTGTCCATCTTTTCAGAGGTCAGTTGACTTTGTGAATGAAAGAGAGAATGAAAGTAGGAGAATGGAGTCTGCAGTATTATAGTTTGCATTCAAAATACTCCCCAATGTCTCATGTGTTTGGAACGTGGGGGCACTATACTCATCCATGGATTGATCCACTAGTGAGGTAAGTGGCTGTACTATTAGGAGATGGGGCCTGGTTAGATGTAGGGCATTGAGGACTTGATCTGGAAAGGTATCTTCTTGTTCTTAGTTCCTCCCTTCTCTTGATACTTCATGGCTGCCAAATGATAAACAACTTTCTTCTGCCATGACCTTCTACCATGAATTTTTCCCTTTGCAACTTTGAATTGAACTCATTGGTAACTGTGATCCAAATAACCCTCTCCTCCTTTAAATTGTGGGTATAGGTATTGAGATTCAGTGATGGGAAAGTGAGTAATAAAGATTTTGGTACCAGAAAAGTGTTGTCATTGCTGTGATTATACCTGGTCACGTTGTTTAAAAGTCTTTGGGATTAACTTATAGGAGGAGTTTGGAAAGGCTTGGAGATGCCAAGTAGAGATACCATAGAATACTGTAAGCCAACCTTGATGGGGAATTCTGGTCAGAGTTTAGAAGATCAGAATGCTGATAGGAATACAGATAGTTTAAACCCAGGCTCAGGAGGTTTCAATTCAGAATAAGGACATCTTTAACACTGAGCAAAAGGCCATATATGTTACACCCCAGCAGAAAATTTGTCATTATTTTGCCCATGTCCTGAAACTTTGCTGAAGATTGCATTAAAGAACAGTAGACTACTTAATCTGACAGCAGAGATTTTGAAGTAGCCCAATATTTAGGCTGTGGCACAGCTACTGCTGGCTGCAATGAGCCAGATCTACAGTGACAGTAATAAGGATCAGAAAGCACACATGAAAAGTGTGCAGAAAAAAGAAAGAAAGAAAGAAAAGTGTACAGTTTCATCAGAAAGGAAGCAGCTGTAAATTTGGGGCAAAGGGCAGTATGGTTGCTGAGAATATTAGCATTGAAAAGAAGTGAACTATTTTGCTTAATCACAAGAAAGATGGCTTTAATACATCTTAGGAATCTGTAAGTCCCTACTCTTCACAGGCTCAAGGTTATAAAACTGTAAAGCTTTCATTTGAGAAGAGAGTCCCTGGAACTGCTCAAGAAAAGCCACCTAGGGAATGGTGGGATTCTCTAGGCTTCAGGTCACACTGCTCAGCCATCCAAATACTCAGAGGCCTCTGTAGCCATGATCCAAAGGGACCTGGCTACTACTTGAGCAGGCAGCAGACCTTGGTATCATCCACATGGCACCAGTTGTACAGGCATGTTGAATGCAAGAGGCATGGGATCATAGAGGCTTCCCCCAAGATTTTAGAGGAAAGCCTGAGAAGTCAGCTAGTGTGCCCCTGAGAAGGCTATGCATGAAGCTGTGAAAGTGAAGCCAAAAATGCAGTGGAGACCTCAGGAACCTATAGATGTCAGGAATGTGCATCTTCTATCTAGCAGAATTGCAGGCAGTGAGCAGGGCCACCCTAAGAGAGACGCCATGTGAGCTGCAACTAGTAAAGATATAGGAATGGGGTTGCCCAAGCCATTTAGAGTCACATCTCACTACCACAAGCACTCAGGTGCTGGACATGGAGCTACAAGATCTGAAGTTTGCACTTCTGGGTTTTGGTCTTGCTTTAGTCTGATTCATTTGTATTCCCCTATTCCTCCCTTTTTTGAATGAGAATATTTACTCCGTACCATTGTATATTGGAAGTATTTATTTATTTTTGCAAGGGCTCAGATAAGAATTTGCTTATATTTCAGAGGAGACTTTGGACTTGGAATTTTCATCAATGCTGGAACTATTAAGATTTAAACAACTCTTAGACTAAATGCGTTTTTCATGAGCTTTTTGAGAACCAGGGCAGAATGCTATGGTTAGGTATCAAATGTCTCCCCAAATTCTTATGTGTTTGGTAGATGGGAATGCTATACTCACCAGTGGATGTATCCACGGATGAGTTCAGTAGCTGAGTGTACTGTTGGGAGGTGGAACCTGGTTGGAGGTAGGCCACAGGAAATGTGATATGGAGGGTGTATTTCATCTGTCTCCAATTCTTAGCTGCCATAGAATGAGCAACTTTCCTTCCCTACCATGTTCTTCCACCATAGATTTCTACCTTGGAGTCAGCCCACTTTGGACTGAAACTACTAGAAATGCTGAATCCAATAAACCTTCCTTCCTTTAAATTGTGGGCTTCTAGTGTCAAGTATTGTGTCTCAGCAACTGGAAAGTCACTAATACACAGAGAAAGCTTTATTGGTGAGAGAAAGAGAGACAGACAGAGAGATAGATAGAGAGAGAGAGAGAGAGAGAAAGAGAGACAGAGACAGAGACAGAGAGGCAAAGATTGATTTCCTCTAGCCTTTCCAACCTGGAACTTGGAAAAGAAAAGAAAAGATCACAACGGAAGAGATATTTGAGAGCCAGTGGGGGAGCAGAAAGCCACCTCTGCTTAGGTAATCAGACTTCACAGTCAGAGGCAGAATAATTCTCACTTGAAAAACAGGTAACAGAGGGGTGGAAAGGGGGTGCTGAAGTCTCTGGGATATGCTTGGGAGTCAAAGGACTGAAGGAGAGTTGCCACAAACCCAGAATACCCCTCAGGGAGAAATTACAGGTCCTCATCCAAGCAACATTCCTTAATCTAATGGCCAGGAGCACATCTGAGCCCTATGTGGGCCACCTCTTGGCAGAAGGATACTTCCACACAAAAAGCATATGGTAAACACTCCTCCTTTTGAAGCTGACAGTCGCTCCTGCTTCCCCAAACTTTAATCTCTGCTGACTTTAAAAGAAATTAACTGATAATTGCTGAAATTAAATATTAAATCCTACCACAAAGTTGTCATTTTTTCTTTGTCTAGAAAAGTTTGATGTGCAGTTTGTTTGTTATTAAGGGAGCAATGAAAAGTGGCATCTTTCACCTTTTTTGTTGTATTGTTCAAGTTCTATGGACAGTCTTCTGTGTCCCATGTCATTTTTATTCTATAGCATCTCAATTCTGAAGTTATCTCCTTATATTAGGACCCTTCTTTCTTCCATTTAATTTTTTTATATATAAAAAGAAGTTGAAGAGAAGAAAACACAAGTACATTCAGGGCTTCGAATTAAAGGGCATTGTCAAATTTTACAGTGGCAGTTGCCTTAAGACAGTAGTAGTTCTTAACCTTGGGTGGACTTTAGAATCCCTGAGGGTTGGGAGTGAAGGTGCTTAAAAATCCCAGGTCACATCCCAAATCACATCTAAAGCAATTCAATCTGAATTTCCAGGGGCAGGAGTCTGGTACCTTTATTTTATGAAGCTTCCCAGGTGAATTCATGTGCAGTCAATGCTGAAGACACTGTCCTAAGGTCATACTGGGGATGGATCTCCATCAGTCATGAGGCCTCAGAGCCACTGGTTTCCATGGGGGTATGAGAAAACCATCAGTGGGCTGCTTACCAAGGATGGTAAAGTCTGGTTATGTTTGGAGAGACTGTAGCTCAGCTCTGCCCTGTGAGCAAATATCTTTTGCAAGTATCTGTTTGCTATCTTGTTGATGCTATTGTAGGGAGAGAGATTGGTTCAACCCTTTTTCATGGGATGTGGTTGCATTAGGCAGAAAAAAGCAGTCAAGAGCTTTTGCAGCTTATTGGTGCTGTTTACTTCAAGTCTTACGGTAACTACATGAGGTAGAAATCAGTATGAATAGTGTTGAGCGCCATGGTCAAGGTCTTGTCATGAATCCAAAGTTGGTACTATTTCCCAGGTTCCTATTACATTTTTCCTTTCTTTCTGCAGTGCTCTTTGTCCACCTTGGAGTATCATCTCTGAAGAGGCCAGCAACATGCTGAGAGTCCTAGGGAGAAAATTTGAAATACTGAAGGGTAGTTACACTACTCAGTGTAGGATTCTTATACATGGCTGTTGGCTCTCCTTGTTCAGAGCCATCCCAAAGGCACGCCTTTATCGGATGTGGGATACAAAGTCTAGTGGGATTCAAGGAAAAGCATCAAGTAAGTCCAAAGGAAAAAGATGGCTCTATTAACACCAACAGGAAGGATAAGCATCTGTATGCACTGTTGCAAAGAGAGGGTAAATCCAAGAATTATGGAGGGAAATCAGATAGTACACATTAAAATAAATATGTAAATCCTATGACCAGGAATTTCACTTACAGGTGTCTACTCTAGGAATACACTTACAAGTACCTTGGGTAAGAGGAATGAGCAGGCTGCACTCCACAGTCTTGTTTGGGATAATGACAAATCGGAAACAAGTTAAATGTTTATTAATAATGGAATTACTAAGCATTTGATGCTAAATAAATAGTGACATTTTTAACACTACAGACAAGTTAACAAGAATAAATTTATGTATATTAATATAAAAATATATCTGAGATATATTATGGAGAAAATAAAACTAAAGAACCAAAAGCACTGTATGAAATAATTTATAGAAAAGAAAACAAAAATAAAATAACATATTCATGTAGATGTCTAGAAAAAGTTAGGAGGGAGCATATACTAATTTGATAAGAAAGTTACTTCTGAAACATGGTGAGGGAACTGGGCTTGGGACTATGTGGTCCAAGGGTACTGTTATGGCTTGTGTATAGCTATCCCCCCAAAGCTTCGCGCAGTCATAGGTGGGGCTTTTCAGAAGTGACTGGTTCTAGAGTGTGTGATGCTGGGATTAAGGGTGTGCGGTTACTAAATCATTCCACTGATGGTTTGGGCATTTTTCTGGCTAGGATTAAGAATGTGAATGCTACACTCACCCTAGAGGGGCAGGAAGAGTCTTGTCTCCCTCCATTTTTGCTTTTGTTGCTAAGAAGGGTTGCCCCTCTGCCATGTGCCACTCTGCCTTAGAGCCAGCAGATCATGGATTGAAACCTCTACAAACTGTGAGGTTTACTTATAAACATTTCCTCCCTTAACTTTGGGCATCAGGTATTTTGTTTCAGTGACAAGAACAGTAACTAAGAGAAGTGTTTTAACTGGCTGTTTACTATTACTTTAAAAATTAAAGTTTTAGGTACCTAAGCGACCATGATTATAGTTTCCTGCAGCACTAGTCAAACCACTGAACCAAGCCAATATTTTATTCTGTGCAGCCATTACTGCCTCTGACATTGCCTCTTAAGAAACAAGATACTTCTGGGAGCACAGTCTAGCCTGTGTCATCCTCTCTCATCTCAGGCCCATCCCACATTTAATTTGGTTGAAGGGCCATCAAGCTATACTTAAGTGGATCAGGAACAATCTTGTAATTGTCTTGATTTTAGCAAAAAGTCAAGTGTGATTCAGCAGGCAGATGGCACTTGACTTTTCCAGAGTACTATTCACAGGGGTTCTTGGTTCAATACTTGTGCTCTCCAAAGGGTGGATGGGAGTCATGCCACGTCACACTGGCCAGGCTCCCCCGCAGCCAAGTGTTACCATGAAGTAGTGAAGTGTACTTTATAGGCTGTGCCTTCATGGAAACCAAACTTTCTCTCGTGGGACTCATGATATGGCCACCAGGTGAGGATTTTGCTTATTCTCATCCTGCCTTCTGGAGACCTCACCCAGGTTCTTCCATTCACCTAATATGCTCTCTCAGCTTCTTTCCACTTTGTTACCCAATGTCTGAGTCTTTGTTTAGTGTGCTCATTTATTGATCTGACAAATATTTAACTTTTTTAAGAGCAGAGAATCTTGGCTGTTTTGGTCACTGATGCATTTTTAAACACTTGTTATAGTGCTTGGCA
>RJWT010029780.1:0-14835 GCA_004365215.1 Cuniculus paca | reverse complement strand
TTTTTTTTATTTTAAAGAGAATAGGACAAAACAAAACAAAGCAAAACAGAATGAAAAAAGCAAAAGAAAACAGAATAGAGTCAAACATAATATAGCATTTCAAAACAGAACACTGCAAGCTATACAGGTTTTCAAGACATAACAACAGGAGATTGACAATGGTTACCCTAGTGTCTCTTGCTTTCTTCAAAATGATTATTCATACATTTACAGACAATAAACTCAAACAAAACAAAGTGAGATGCTGAAACTTTTTCAAATTGACCCAGTGTTGTTTTGCTGTTTTCCTGTGCCTCTACTGTGATCGAATACAGATCTTTCAGACTTAATCTTTTTCATTTACTGTCACTGACTTGTTAGTAGCTAATTCTCCAAATGCCTCAATTTTTCACCATATAACCAGTGTTATGGCTTAAATTAAAAAAAAAATCCCTTAAAGCCTTCATGTGCTCATGAGAGTGACTTTGGAAGATGACTGAATCATGGAGTGATATAATTGGATATTGTTGGGATGTAGGACTTGGTTGGAAGATGTGGGTTTCTGGGGGCTTGACTGGAAGGAATATCTCATTTCCAGTTCCTCTCTTCCTTATTTCCTGGCCACAATAAAACAGTTTTTCCTCTGCCACTTCTCTCTGCCATGCCGTTTCCTGTCTTAGAAGTAGCTGACCATGGACTGTAACTATGAGCTAAAATAAACCTCTCCTCCTTTAAGGTGCAGGTGTCTGGCATTTTGTCTCAGCAGAAAAAGGAAAATAACTAAGACAAATTCGGGAAATGACATTTCAGGAATTCAATCAGAGTGGTCACACCAATTATTTTTAGTGTAACAGATTCATTATAGGGTATCATTTTGATTTCAATCATGAAGTGGTGTTCTTTTCCCTAATAATTGCTATAAATCATGTTATCTCTTTAACAAAATATTGCTATAAATATTTTCAAGCATCCAATAAAAAGATAAAATATTTACAGTGAATATTTTAAAATCTCCTCTTCTAAAGTCTATTATCAAACTTTTATTCTGCTTGCTTCATTGTTTACCTATTCATATACCGCATACCTCTATCCATCAGTTAGCTACTTACTTTTACGGGCTTTATTGAAAAAGTTTACATACTATAAACTTCCTTTGGTGTAAGTATACAACTTGTTGAATTTTTGAAAATGAATGCAATCATACAGTTAATAACAAAATTAATTTTTAGATTAACTTTGAGAATAGTACATAATGTACAGCATGATATTCAAAACCTTGTATGTAATATTAAATAGGTTAAATTGAGAAGAAAACATGAACAGCCTCACATACTTTTTTTTTTGTAGTGAGAACACTTAAAATATACCATTAGTAATTTTCAAGAGTATAACCATTGTTATTAACTATTGTCTATATGTCTTAACTAGGTATCTGGAACATATTCCTCTTACCTAATGAAATATATTATCTTTAACCAACATCTCCCAACCTTCGCACCAGCCTATTAATCACTATTTTATTTTCTGCTTTTAATCAGTTCAATGCTCTTTAGATTTCATGTATAAGTGAGAACATGTTTTGAACATTAATTGTGATATGGCGACTTGATCAGGTTAAGAAGTTTAGTAATTCCTGTGATGATGGTTGTTCAAACATGAATAATCAAGAGTTGTAGGGCCCAAGAGTCTTCCATCCAGATTTCAAAAGAAGTCCTAAAAGGCCAGGCTAAGAACCCCTAAGTGGACAGCATGTAAAGCTCTGGGAATGGAGCCAAATGTACAGTGGAGACCCAAGAAGTTGAAGATATTGGTAAGATGGAATATCTATCTGTCAAGTGAAGGTGCAGACTGTGAGTGGAACTAGCCCCAAATCGAAGCCATGTTAGCTAAAACCTGCAAGAACATACAGATGGGCCTCTCCAAATCATCTAAAACTCATGCCTCACCATTATGTGCCTCGAATGCTGAATAGGAAGCTACAGAACTTAATGTTTACTCTGTCAATTTTGATCTTTCTTTGGTCCTATGCTTTTATAGCCTCCTATTCTGCCTTTTTGAATGAGCATGCACACCCTGTTCCGTTTTACCTTGGAATTATGTAACTTGATTTTTTTTATAGTGGTTCAATGCTAAGAGTTTGTCTTGAGTCTCAAAAGAGGTTTCGATTTGGGCTTTTTAAGTTTATTTATTTATTTACTTATTTATTGGCAAGGCTGGAACTGCTTAGACTTTGGAGGTGGGATTATTGTGACTGGCTGTACACAACATAGTTGTGTTAGGTTAAGCATAATTATTAGTCTAATATTGTGTTTATTTGGAGATTAGCATGTTTTAAGGATTTGTGTCTGGTTGTATAATGACAAGAAATGGAATGTAAAGGTAGTTTAATTGTGAACTTGATTGGTTTGGCAGCCATCTAAGGGATTACTAAAGCATATATCATCCCCAGTTCCTTCCTTTCTGGCAGTGTTATGCTTTACCATGAGCTAACCATCTGCGTTCTGCCACTCCCTCTGCCATGATTTTTCTGCCTTGGAACCTGTTCACCACTGATTGAATCACCTGAAACCAAGAGTCAAATTAAATTTCCCCTCTTTTAAGTTATGGATGTTGGGTTTTTGTGTCAAGTTATAAGGAAGCGACTAAAACACATGTGTATTTATTTTAGTGTGTCTGACTTATTTTTATTTTAAAGAGAACTGAACAAAACAAAACAAAACAAAACAAAGCAGAATAGAGTCAAACACAACATGGCATTTCAGCACAGAACACTGTAAGCAATACAGGTCTTCAAAACATAACAACAGGAGATTAACAATGGCTACCCTAGTGTCTCTTGCCTTCTTTGAAATGGTTGTTCATACATCCACACACATTAAGCTCAAACAAAACAAAGTAATATAAAACCAGATAAAACAAAAGAGTGTAAGCATTACAGGCCTTCAAATCAGACAACAAGAAACCAACAATGGCTACCTTAATGTCCTTTGTTTTCTTCAAAAGAGCTGTTCCTATGTTCTGACATATTGCAATCAAATAGTAGAAAAGAGACTTAAACCAATCAAATCAAAGAATAAAAGCACCATTGGACTTCAGAACCTTTCCCCCATATTTATCAGGAATTTTGTATCTTATTGAGTCTTTCAAAAAAAGGTGTTTTTTTGGGGGGGGGGCAGGCACCAGGGATTGAACTCATGACCTCATGCTTGCCAGGCAGGCACTTAGGCCACTGAGCTAGATCCCCAGCCCTTAGTATCTGACTTATTTCACTTACTGTAATACTCTCTTTGGTCATACATGTTGTTGTAAATTATAGATTTCCTTTCATTTTTAAGACAAAACAATGCACATGAGCCCCACATTTTCTTTATCCATTTATAGATAATCAAGTTATTTTATGTCTTGGCTACTGTACTATCCCTGCAATAAATAGGAAGCATAAGTCGCTTCAATATATTGTTAATTTTTTTTGGATGTGAAGCAATTAGTGTATTATATGGCAATTCTATGCTTATTTTTGAGTTATTTTCAATAATGACCGTACCAATTTGTACACTTACCAACAAAGTGCAAGTGTTCCTTTTTTGTCATATTCTGTCAACTCTTATTATCAATGTATCTTTAATAACAATTAAAAATAACAATTGAATAGGTATGTGATAATATCTTATTGCTGGTTTAATTTTTATTTCCTTCATGAGTAATGATATTGAGTATTTTTCATATTCTTATTGATCATTTATATGTCTTTGTTTGGCAAATATCTATGAGGTTCTTTGAACCTTTTATTTGCATATTTGTCTCCTTATTATTGAATTTTTTGACTTTATTATATATTTTGAATATTGATATCTTAATATATGTGTGGTTTAAAGTATTTTTTCTCTCATTCTAATTGTCTCTTCTTTCTGTTATTTGTTTTAATTGGTGTGCAGAATTCTTTCAGTTTTATGTAATTCCATTTGTTATCTTTGCTTTTGTTGCCTGTGTTTTGGAACTGTATACAAAAAATTACTGTTCAAACTAATTATTGTGGATTTCTCCCTCTATATCTTCTTCTGTATTTTGTATTTTCAGATCTCATAGTTAAATCTTTAATATATTTGAACACATTTACATTTTGCAACACTTCCACCCCTCCTGAAATATTCTTCTGCACATATAAATTCTACATAAACTAAATATCTGTAGAATGAATAGCATCTATAACAGTAGTCTTTCACTAAACATATGTGATAGTTAATCTTGATTCTCAATTTAAACAGCTTGAGAGATGCCTAGAAGATTACAAATACACATTTGTGAGTGTCAGGATGGGTCATGGAGGCACACACAGTCACTGTATGGTGACTATACATTGTCATGGACCCCTTGCACAATTGCTTTTCTTTTCTCATTCTGATTTCTGGCTGCCAAGAGGAGAGCAGTTTTCTTGCCATGCCCTTCACATGACATTTCTGCCTTAGAGCTGGCTGACCATGAATTTAAACCTCTAAAACTGTGACCCAAAATAAACCTTTTTTTCTTTTAAATTGTGTATTTTGGGTATTTTATTCCAGAGATTAAAAGTTGAACAATAAAATATAAACATTGAATTCACTGTTTTCAGTTGTAATGAGATAAAGACACATGGGATAAGTTGTGTTATAGTTATGTCTAATGATAGAAATGCTTAGATTTTTGGTTTGTACAGTGTACAAAGTTCATTAGAGATGATAATTTCTAATTAGTAACTTTAAAGAAGAAAGAATATTTGGCTCACTCTATGGTTTTTACCTGTGTTCTCAATGAAGATTCTTAGAAGACATTTCTTGTAAAATAAGCTGTCATTATATTTCCTTCATGAATTGAATTCATGGTATCCAGTAAGCCACTGAGTTTTGGGGTATATAATCTGGTCATAATAATTGTTTAAATATTATTATTTAATGATAGATTTGAAAGATCCATTCTCACAGTGTTAATTGTTCTTCTTTTACATTCAAAGGAATATGAGGGGTAAATATTTCATCAGAATGAAGACTATTCTCAGGTTAACAGACTGTATGACAGCTGTCAATCTAGATACAGTTAAGCTATAATAAGAATGTTTACTTTGGGTAATAAATATAATTTTGTATATTTCAAGATATTGTATCACATATTTTCTGTTAATTTAAAAATTATTTCAAAATTTTTTCCAAAATGGAGTATCCACTGTGCTCAATTTAATATTATGAATAATTTTTGAGGAATTTGCTTCTGAAATATGTAAATAGGCAGTTTTGAAAATTAATCTTGGTTATAAAGAAAGTCTAAGCTGTTAGTCAAGATTTTTGGAATTAGTATAGGAAATACAATGAGTGATTGAAATTTACAGCTTGCTTAAATTTTAAAAAGTTATTACAATGAAAGATACACTGTCATTAAACCCCCTCAAAATAATTCCCTTTACTTCAAATAAATTTATCCCATCATTTTTCAACTTATTTATCTATTTTTTATTCATTCATCTGTACATGTTTGTAGTTCATAATGATTGTATTCTTGTGTGGAGTTGGTTCGTGTACACAACACATCCCAATTCTTTCTTTATCCTCATTCTTTTCCATCTTTTCTCTGCGCCCTCTCCAGGTCTTGATCCCATTTCCATTTGAGAAAGATTTAATTCCTTATTTCCTATTATCTATCTTTCATTTTGCTCTTTATTTGTGTTTAGGGTATCTCATATAAGAGAATCCATACAATATCTAAACTTGCATGCCTTACTGTGTAGCTTAATATTAACATCTCAAGGTGCATCCAGTTTCCTACAAATGACTCGTTTATCCTTTTTTACATCAGAATAATATTCCATTGTGTGTGAATATGACACTCTCTTTATCCATTCATCTGTTGTTGGACATAAAGGTTGCTTCCAAGATTTAAGTGTTGTGAGTGGTGTTGTTATAAACATGGCTATGTATGTATCACTGTAATACAATGTCTTTACATATTTTGAAAGATGTCTATAAGGGGACTACTTGGTCAGATGAAATTTCTGGTTTTAGTGTTTTGACAAAAGTCCATGTGATTATCACACTGGTTTTGCTAGTTTACATTCCCGCCAACTATGTAGAAGGGTTACTTTACCTTCACAACCTTACCAGACTTTGTTATTTGGCTTCTTGATGATACCCATTCTTTCTGGGGAAAGTTTTGTTTTAATTTATATGTCTCTAATGCCCAGAGATGTTGAACATTTCCTCATATACATATTTGTGATTTATATTTCTTTTTCTGAAAAGTGTCTATTGATTTCACTTTCCGTTTTCGATTGGGTCTTTTATTTTAGGGGGTCTAAGTTTTTGAGTTACTTATCTATTCTAGATATTAATACTGTGTCTGAGGAACAGATGGAAAACTTTTTTCTCATTCTATAGGTTGTTTCTTCACTCTTTTGTTTGTTTTGTTTCTTTTTTAATGTTTATTGGTATATGTTTGCTGTACATAATACTTACATTCATTGTGGGGAGTTGGTACAGGTACCTAATACAGTTTAATTATTTTAATTTCCTCTTTCCACCCCTCCCATCTCCATCTCCAAAACCCCTTCTCCTCTACAAAATGGCCTATTTTCTTATTTTGTATTATCTCTCTTTTTATTTTGCTCTTTAAATTATTTATACTTGAGTTTTTCATATAAGTGAAATCATGATGTGTGTGCTTGTGTATCTGATTTATTTCACTTAATATTACAGTCTCAAAATACATCTGTTTCCCTACAAATGATCAGATTTATCTTTTGTTGTGGTTGAGTATTACTCCACTGTTAATATATATTCCATAATTTCTATATCCATTCCTCTGTTGATGGACATATAAGTCACTTCCAGGATTTACCTATTATGAGTTGTGCTTCTATGAATACTGGTATGCATGTATCACTGTAGTAGAATATTTTTAACTGTTTTGGAAAAATACACAAAAGAGGAATAGGGGGTCAAATACAATTTCAATTTTTAGTTTTTTGAGCAATCTATATAGTGATTTCCATAATGGTTGCCTTAGTTACTTCCTTCATTACTGGAACAAAATATTGGATACCCACAGATTAAAGCAGGACAGATTTATTCCTGCTCACAGTTTGTACAGGTTTCAGCCAATAGTCTGGTGGCTCCAAGGCAAGACAGCATGGCAGAAAGGCATAGCAGAGTAATAACTGCTCATGCTGTAGCATCTAGGTAGCAGAGAGTCAAAGGAAGAGTTCGGAAGGGGGAAAAACCCTTCCAGACCCAGTCTCAGTGACCAGCCTCTTCTGACCATAGCAAGTTACTTCCTAATAGCAAGTCACCTGTAAGTCACCATCATCCAATCACCTTCCAAGGGTCCCACTTATGAACATATGAGGATTTTTGTGAACATCTGCATAAACTATAACAGTGATGCAATCAATATAGAAGGGTTCATTTTCCCCAAAACATCATGAGCGTTTTTTTTTATTATTGATTTCTTGATGATAGTCATTCTTTCTGGAAGATGGAATCTCAGTGTTAATTGTTATTTGTCCCATTGCCAGAAATGTCAAATATTTTTTCATGTGTTCATCACCCATTTGTACCTCTGCTTCTGAGAGGTGTCTATTCCTCTTAATTGCCCACGTTTGATTGGGTCTCCTACTTCGGAATATCTAAAATTTTACTTCTTTATGTATTCTAGGTATTAGACTGATCTACTTAGGCTGGCAATCTTTTTGTCATTCTGTAGTTTATCTCTTTGTTCTATTGGTTCTTTTGATGGGCAGAAGCTTTTAATTTAATACAATCCCATTGGTTGATTCTTGATGCTATTTTCTGTGCATTTGGGGTTCTATTCAGAAAGTAGTTTCCTGTGCCTATATTTTTAAGTCTTTTACCTATCTTCCAGCAGACTGTTTCTGTTTTAATATCTAGGTATCTGGATTTAGTTTAGTACATGAGCTCTATGGGTGTGATTTCAATACCTTGCATGTGCATAAACAGTTTACTCAGCAGCATTTGTGAGGCTGTTTTACCTCCAGAGTAGGAAAGACAACAAAATGTCTGTAGAGTTATTTTTGCATCCACTATTCTGTGCCATTATCCTGCATATCTTTTATGTCTGTCCCAATACTATGCTGTTTTTAATCACTATAGTTTTGTACTATCACTTGAAATCTAGGATTTTGATGCCTCCTGCTTTGCTTATTGCCCAAGATTGCTTTTACTATTCTGGGTCTCTTTTGGTTCCATAATTTTTGGGTTTGTTTTTTCTAGTTCTATGAGGAATGTTGGTGTTTTGATAGAGATTGCATTAAATCTATACATGACTTTTGATAATATGACTATTAAAATAGTTGTAGAATGCAGAAAATGATTTCACTTGGTAGGAAAAATGGGTTCAATTTGTCCTAGATAACAGTACTCCAATTCTTTCACATGTTCATTCAAAAGTACAAACTAGCTATGAACAACCAGAAGTAACACCTCAATTATTACCTTAAATATAAACCCTTTTTTTGACAATATAGTACTTATAACCAAAGTAACTTTAAGACAACTTGTACCATACTTTTCCTCAAAGGTTGTTTTGGTGAGAGGGAAGTCAAATTCTTCCAATACTAACGTAACATAATATATGTTATCCATGTGAAAAATTTATGACAATAATTTTTGAATTGTTATCCTGCAATTCAAATTACCACACACACACACACACACACACATTTCCCTATTATTTTCTTGTTATTCATGTTGGTATTTCAGTCTTCATTTTAAAGTGCTGTCTTTCTAGCTAAGTACAGAATGGTGACAGAACTACAAAGGCAGTGTCACTGCACCTTTTTTGCTGTTTTTCTATGTATTATTTCCAGGTAATTCCTTAACAGAAAAAAAATTAGCTGAAAAGAGTAAGGTGACCAAATAATGTAAATTTTAATGAAAACAATGATATTTATCAGATAGTATAGATTGTTAACCGATTGTGAAAATATAATTTTGTAATAATATATTTTCAATCGTAATTCCAGTGATGTTGGAACGCAAGGCATTATAAAGTCTATGCCATCTGAATTTGAAATATTGCTTAAAGTTAAATTCACTTAGTCATGAATTTTGTACACGTTTTTTATCACTCAACCCTTCCAAGTGGAGAAAAAAATTAGCTAATGATGTCTACAGAAGAAATTATGAATAACATTAAGATATTTTTAGTACTTTTTTTTACTAGCCATGTGAACATTTCAATAATATATGTGTCACATTTAAGCTGAAGTACCTACACAAGAGCAACACATCATAACAAATGACAATGTCAGCCAATATAGATTTGGGACAGTAGATGACTATAATTACATGGATAAACTTCTGAAATTTCTTTTCATTTTGGAAATAAGTGCCCATTAAATGAATTTTATGAAATAGGAGTTGAAATGTAGAAGATTTAGTTAATTAAATTTTAAATAAATATTTCCAGTGGACTTTACACTTTGACTATGTGACCACAGGCCTAATAAATTATGTAAGCAAAAATATTCCAACAGTTCTTAGAAATAATTATTTTCCACAACTATGAATTAAATATTTAATGACATGATCAACCATGGACAGTAAGTTATAACTTATTAAAAGATTTTCATGAAAAAAGAAATACCACCATTTAAAATGTCATGTTTTATCTCTCATAAATTATGAATGCCTGCTACAGTTGCCACATTTATATTCACACAGAAATTTACCCAGTGTCCACAGTGTGCCAGGAATTCACTACTGAAAAATAAAATCTGATCTTTGGAGTGAAAATTTTTTTTGTTTTCTTGTTTTAAGTAGATTTATTTACCTAAGGTTTTGTCACTTATTTATCATGTTTATGTCTACTATTCCATATATTTGGTATTTATTTGCATTGTTTTTCATTTTATGTACTTATTTATTTATTTATTTTTTTTTTATGAGCAGGATATATTTATTGAGAGAAAGAAAGCTTCTGTCTGAGAGAGAGACAGAAGGGGTCCCGAGTGGGTTGCCAAAGACTCTGGTTTTTCTAGGGACTTTTATAGGGTAAAACCACGAGGTGAGGTGGGTTCAAGATGGGAAAACCTGGGAACTCACAAGGCAAAGGGGCATGAGGTGGACAGAACTATGGTCAACCAATAAGATTAATTGTTCAGGTAAAATTGACCAAATCAGGGACGAATAGGGGAGCGAGTCACGAGTAACGTAGCAAGGGAGCATTATTAAAGATAAGTGACTCTTCCTGTAGGTGATTGGGATGGTCAAGGTGATTCATATCTGTTTAGATTGTCAATCCCTGTTATCTGCACTTAGGGTGTGGTTGTATTTGTTTTGCCTTTTGTTTTGAGATCTGGCTCACAGCAGGAGATGTCTGTCTCCTTCAAGGTCACAAGACATCTGGTCCTCTGTGTCAAGGGCCTGGCCCTATCTGACTGCCTATAATATTTCTAAGTAACTCAGCTGCCTATAACATTACCCTCTCTGAAGAAGTATCCTGAACTGCCACTAGGGAGAAACAGGCAATGACCAATCTGGCTTCCTCAGGCTGAAAGGGATCCTAGTTGCTGCTTGGCAGTCACAGATATTCTACAGAGGGTCTATCTAAAGGCTCTGAATAGACACCAGGCAGTTTCATCTTGGGTGGGTGTACAGCTATTTTTCAAAATTACATGGATTTTTCTTTTGAAATTATATTCTTCAGATTCTTGAATGATCCAATATCTATGTTTTTATATTCTCACATATTTTTCATTTGTATTTTGTCTCACTTTTCAGAAATTCTGTAAAAATATTGCATAAAATACAAACTCAAATATATTTCTTCTTAAAGCAATAATAGTAATAATAGGAAACTTCATACATATAGACTCCTTAAAGAGTTTTTTAAAAATTTTTTTAATATTTTACACAAATTTTTACTTTAATATGGCTAAAATCATTAATAAATCACCCTGGACAGAAAATAAAATTAGAAAATATTTCTAAACAATTTCCCAAGTAAAGTCATATAGTTCATAATTTACATTCATTTATTCATTTTTTTGTCCAAGCAAAACCTAAGAAGCAGTAAGCAAAGTGTTAACCAAATCAGAGTCAGAAATTGCTGACACAGATAGCTATTTCAGTCAGTAAATGGAAGATTAGCAATAAACACTAAATAGCACATTGTAATGGATCACTAACATACATAGCTCACAAATTTCTTATCCAATACCTAGGTAAAACTTTAAAAATTTGGTTGTATAACACTTACTTTGCAATAGTGTAGGTTAGTGCAACTAACTGGGATATATACCATTGTGCTTTGTTTTGCTTGAAGACTATGTGTACCAGGATTGTTCAAAGACTAATTTTTTGAATAAATAGGGTGGTGGAGCAAATATTGATAAAAATCGAATAGTAGACTAAGATGGATAGGGAGGGCTACAGGGAGGGATTGAGCATTGAGCTAAGAGAGAAAGGACCTTCCGAGAATATGTTGGAAGAGAGCAAAGCGGGCAGAAGGGAGAGCAAACACAAGTTCGTGAAGATGGAGTGAGTTTGTCTTGTGTGATATTGAGATTGAGTGTCTGCTGTGAGTGGAGCCATGAGCAACATAAAAAATACACAAAGGACTCTCAGGAGTGTTTTCTACCACAAACTACCTGTACTCCGAAACTTAACAAGTTTGTTTCCCTGGTAGTAAATAGAGGCAGCTTTTCAAAAGATTCTCATTTTCTTCAAATTTTGGTATCATTATGGCAATAAACTATACTTCACAAAGATCTTTGTAATTCTATTAATGCCCTAAGATAGTTTGAGAAACAGTAAAACTTATGGTCTTAAATGTCTTTGTCAGAATTTAAGCACAGAGATTAGGCCATGTGCTCAGGTCAGGAAATACAATGCTTTCAAAAGAAAAGCAAGAAGCATCAATAGGATACAGATATAGTGCAAAAAAAAATTAGTGATTAATACAATCTAAATGTTCTCAATTGTCTTTTCGTTCTTTGCCAGTTTCTCCACACCAACATAAATCTTTATCAGGGCAAAGAATGTATTTGTCTGAATATGTCAGATGGTTCTCTGTTAAATTTTCAGATACTCTAAAATATTAATTGACTCATTGAAATTAAATTGCAACAAATCTGTGAAGTCAATAAAAATACATGGTCTGTTGAAAATAAATATCACAATTAAAAATACGTTACTCCATTTTCTGGGCTTCTAAAGTACCTCATGTCCCTCCTGTTAACAGAACTGTTCCTGTTGGATTTAACTGTTCAAGGCTTTATCATTATCCTTACAAATACAGCAGTACAAGTGCCGCCGTGGTTTTGCAATAACTTGGCATCCCTGGTTGCTTGTCGAAGTGTTGAGTGAGTAAACTAATCCATTGAGTATTTATGAAAAAATATTGTAATTTACCAATTGGTGTTTCTACATAACTGTGTTATATTTGCTAAATAATCATAAATAGAACCTGGATTGAATATGTCTCTAAGCAAACATTTAAAATGTCTTAGAATCATCTTGTTTCAACTTCATAAGACATTTACATTTCTGTTTCTTTTATTACTGCTGGATGGAAACTAAAAGGAAGAGAAGTATTAAGGCTTAGTTAGTGTAATTAACCATTTGTTACAGAGTGTTCATCTTCCTTGGATCCTCAGGCCTTATTTTGTGAAACCTTCACCTATCCAGGCTAAGTATCAGTAAACCAGTGGACCTTGGTTAAGAACTCTCTGCCTGATCACAGTTTTCTCTTAGGTACGCTGTGTGATCTGTGTGCACAGTGTATGCTCAACAGTTATTGCATGAAAATGATCGCTGAGTCACAGGACAGACATTCAGCTGCCAAGTGTCACCATCATTCTCATGTCATTAGTTGAAGGAATTTGCTTACCACTTCTTGTTATGAAATCGCTGTTTCTACTCTGTTATTATCATGTTTTTGAGACTAGAACTATAAATAAGCCAGCTTTTCTACATGAATGGCTTCCTTTAGGTGCTTTGAGCTATTGGATGAAGGTCATGTTTCCATTCCATGACAAAACAGAGCCTGGGGAAGCTAAGCCCCTACCTGTGAGCCAGCCCAGCATTGCTGGCTGAGGAAGAGGAGAACAGCACCCATGCCACACCCCCAATAACCAACTGATTTGAAGCAACTGTATTGTTTGATTGACTTTTCAGGCCTAAAGCTGAGTTACTATTCAGAGGACAACAATATGCAGCACAGTAGCTATTGTACATTCCCTGTCTTATCACAGTTTGATTCATTTTATTGCTTTGTTTTATTCCCTTTAAAATTAAATTAAAAAAAAGCAGAGCCAAAGTCAGTGGAAGTAAGAACAGTTATTTCTAAGAGCCTTTTGAATATACAACTCCAAGATTAGGATCTTTCTTCTTCAAATCCACCTGCAGACACTGAGAAAATAAAACTTTAAAGTAAAGTGAAGGGAATTTCTCTCAATGAATCATGCCACCTCCACCAGTCTGAGCTCTTTCAGAACGCTCCTTAGGTAACATGATGGAGTTTGAACAGGAGTATCTTTAAGCTGCAAAAGAACAGACTAGCTGGGTGAAAATTGGTAGCTTTAGACAGTTAATAAGAGGCTGTTAAAAAAGCAATTTTCAAGAATGAGCTAAAAGAGGTGACTATGGAAACAAATAATTAAAATGACAACTCTAATCAGCTGCTTATAGAACATTAGTAAAATAATTATATTACCAGATTATGACAGCTAGAGGGAAGCCACATGGTGTAGATGAATAATGAATTAAATTCACTGATTTCCAAAAGAAGTCTGGTCATTTTTTGACTTTAAAAAGAAAACTTTCTTCCCCTTCCATCTTTCCTTCTTTTCATCTTTCCTTTCTTCCTTTCATTTTTTCTTCCTTCCTTTCCTCCTTTTTTCTCTTTTCTTTTCTCTCTTTTTTCTTTTCTTTCCTTTTTTACTAGAAGAACAAAAAGAGGATGGAAAAAAGCAGCAAATTCAAAACAGAGAAATCAATAAAATTTTTTTATTGGTCAAGAGATTACAACTAACGTTTGAATAATTTTAGTGAATTATTTTTGAACTTAGAATAAGATTTTTAAAAGGCACAACATTTTTGTTTTCATAAGCTTCAGTCTTTCATTTCACCATCCTTAGTTTGGGTATATATATATCACATTTTCTTTTTCCATTCATCTATTTACAGATACCCAATCTGATTCCAAATTTTGGTTATTATGTACCATAATAAATATGGATACAAAGGTGTCTCTTCGATACATTGACTTCATTTGCTTTGGATATACACACATGAGTAAGAGGGCTGGATCATAGGATAGTGCTATTTTTGGTTTTGGAGGACTCTCCATAATATTTTCCATAGTGGCTCAGTAACTTACATTCTAATAAATCATGTATTAACATTCTTTTCTCTCCACAGATTCACTACCATCTGTTATTTATTTTTTGCTTTGATAACCAGAAATTTAGAATTGATAGAAATATAAAATGGTCAAGAATTTCATAATAGGCTGGAGAGGCTGTGGGGAAAAAGGAACCCTTCTCCACTGTTGGTGCGAGTGCAGACTGGTGCAACCACTGTGGAGGTCAGTCTGGAGGTTTCTCAAAAAGCTAGGACTGGAAGCCCCATTTGACCCAGCTATTCCTCTTCTGGGCATATTCCCAGAAGAAATGAAATCATCTTACCACAGTGATGTATGTGCACCTATGTTTATAGCAGCACAATTTGTAATAGCCAAATCTTGGAAACAACCCAAATGCCCATCAATTGAGGAATGGTTAAAGAAGATGTGGTACTTTTATACAATGGGGTATTATTCAGCTATAAAAAATGATCACATGGAGGCTTTTATAGGTAAATGGATGAGACT
>RJWT010029779.1:0-14828 GCA_004365215.1 Cuniculus paca | reverse complement strand
CCTTTTGGGTTAGATGGGTTTCTTGTAGACAGCATATGGTAGGATGTTGTTTCTTGATCCATTCTGCCAGTCTGTTCCTTTTGATTGGTGAATTGAGGCCATTTACATTAATGGTTATAACTGATATGTATTGGCTTGTTTTAGTCATGTTATCTTTCTGCAGTGGTTTCTTTACCTTTTCCCTCTGCTTAATTGTTTGCCCTGCTTGGTGTTCTTCTTCTGTTCATGTTTTTGACATCGTAGCTATTTTCATGTTTATCTAGAGTATCTTTCAGTATTCTTTGCAGGGTTGGTTTGTTGGTCATGAAGTTTTTCAGCTGCTCTTCGTCATGGAAGTATATTTCTCCATCCTTTTTGAAGGATAGTTTTGCAGGGTACATGAGTCTGGGTTGGAAGTTGTTTTCCTTTAGGACTTGAAATACTTCAGTCCATGCTCTTCTTCACTTCATTGTTTGTGTTGAGAAGTCTGCTGTGCTTCTGATGGGCTTTCCTTTATAGGTGATTTGTTTCTTTTCTCTCACAGCTTTTAATAGTCTGTTCTTATGTTGAATTTCTGGAATGCTGATTATTATAATTCTAGGTGTTGATTTATTTTGGTTATGGGTAGTCGAAGTTCTATATGCTTCATTTATCTGTATGTTGGTTTCCTTTCCCATGTTTGGGAGATTTTGAGCTATGACTTCTTTAAATAGTGATTTTATATCATTTGTGTTTTCTCCTTCTTTTTCCTTTATACCTATTAGTCTTATATTGTTTTTCTTTGCATCGTCTTGCAACTGCTGAATTGCTATTTCCTGATTCCTTGTTATTTTTAGAAGATGTTTCCTTTTTTCCTCACTAGCTGCCATCATGTCTTCAAGGTCTGAAATTCTATTTTCACATTTATTGAGGCGGCTTTGCCAGCTTTCGATGGCATTCTTGATTTCCTGGATATCTCTTTGAATCTGTTTCATGCATTCTAATTCTTTCTTGTATTCTTCTTTCAAGGTTTCCATCCTTTTGCAGTGTTCCCCTATTTTTCCAACTATATCTTCTTTAGATGTCCTTAGCATTTCTTTCATTACATTTATCATCTCTTGTTTTACCTGGAAATCATTTTTAACCTCAGTTCCTTTAAAGTTTCATAGAGTTGTTTCTTTACTTGTTGCTATGATTTCAGAAGTTTCAGGTGTGTGGCTCATATTTTCTTCTGTGTCCGTGTCTTTTTGGCTTGTTTGGGAAGGACTGGAGGTGCAAGATTGCATTTTGCTCTTTCATTTTGTCATTTTCCTGTATTCCACTGTGGGAGGTAAATCCAACGTGCACAGTTGAGGTGCCAAGGCTAGGTGGAACTCACAGTGCACACCTTCAGTTCCAGCCAAAACTACCACTGTGGCTGTTCTGTTGCTGGGCATGTCCAGGTGGAGCCCGGGCAGGATGCCAGGGAAGCTCCAAAGTTCCTGGGCCAATGGGGGTGGGGCACAAACTCCAGCAGTCTGTTGGCAAGGTCCCTAGCTGCACAGCCAGGTGGAATTTGCTGTGTGTGCTCCCAACTCAAGCCAGGCCCAGAGAAGCAGCTGTCAGGACACTCCAGGTGAATGGGTGGGGCCCAGACAGGACCCCCGAGGTGCCCCAAACGTCTTGGGCCAATGGGGGATGGACACATACCCCCACTGGGCTTCTGGGGAAGTCCCAAGCTGAAAGGCTAGGTAAAATTCACCGGCCACTCCCCCAACCCAAGTTGGGCCCAGAGCAGCTGCCACTGGGCAGATCCTGGTGAATGGGTGGAGCGCAGGCAGGACCCCAGGGACACCCTGAACGTCTGTGGCCAATCGGGGATGGGCATAAATTCCTACAGGTCTCCTGGTGAAGTCCCAAGCCGCACGGCCAGGTGGAACTCGCTGGTCGAACACTCAAATCAAGCCGGGCTGCTCCAGGTGAACGGGCGGAGCGCTGGCAGGTCCCTAGGGATGCCCCAAACGTCCGTGGGCAATGGGGGATGGACACAAACTCCCATCAGTCTCCCAGTGAAGTCCCAAGCCACACAGCCAGGTGGAACTCGCCGGTCGCGCCCTCAGATCAAGCCAGGCCCAGAGCAGCTGCCACTGGGCCGTCCCGGGTGAATGGGCAGGGTGAGCAGCCTCTCGCTTTGTTGGAGTGCTCTCTGAGCAAAGCCTGCCTCTGCCTTCCCTCTAAGCTGGTTACCGGAGAGCAACCTCTCCCGTTGTTGGAATGCGCTCTGAACAGAGCCTGCCTCTGCCTTCCCTCTGAGCTCCTTACCAGCAAGCAGCATTTCCCTTTGTCCATTGGAATGCACTGTGAGCCAAGCCTGCCTCTGCCTTCCCTCTCGTGATTTGCTTCTTTTCTCTAACAGCTTTTAATATTCTGTTCTTATGTTGAATTTCTGGAATGCTGATAATTATATGTCTGGGTGTTGATTTGTTTTGGTTATGGCTAACTGGACCTGTATATGCTTCACTTATCTGTATGTCAGTTTCCTTTCCCGTGTTTGGGAAATTTTCAGCTATTACTTCTTTACATAGTGTTTTTATATCATTTGTGTTTTCTCCTTCTTTTTCCTTTACACCTATCAGTCTTATATTGTTTCTCTTTGCGTCATCTTGCAACTGCTGAAAAAAACAGTGGTTAGATGCCATGAGGTAGGTGGCAATGCCTTAACCCTATGTGTGTTGTCAGGCCCAAGGGCCTCTTCCATCCTTGTCAAGGGGAGTGCTAACCTTCTCTCCTTTCACACAACACTGTATTAGCATTCCTTCACTAAAATTTTAAGTGAGTTAATCACAAAACTATATTCTTCAGAAATGCTGAAATTACAATATGCATTTGGTTTCACATATTAAAACTGCATTTGTGACTTTCTATTTTTTTTTTCTTTTTCCAGTTGTAGCATGCTAAATTGCCAAGGAAGTCTCTGGATGTCACTTATCATAAATTTCAGGACAACATACAGATATAGTTTTTCTAGAGTACTGTTTCAGGACAATCATTTAGTTAGCATGTGTCTGCCACCAGGATATAATTTAAGCTATTTATTAACCAGTAAACATTTTTAAAAACCCATGAAAGGTTGAAAATACTAAAGGTTTTTAAATTTCAAAGTGGCAGATGCCTACTGAAATCTTTTAGTTGAACAAGGCCTTAACACCTAACTTGAAATCGTTAGAGAGAAGAGAGGACAGGTTTGCAAAGTTAGTTACATATCCTCAAGATTTCAGCCATTAGTTTCAGAAAGAGAAAGAAAAATGTGACAAGATCTAAATAAGTGAATCATGATAGCTAATAATATTTAGCAAAAAATTTTTAATATGGTTACACATATGTGGCACATGTTGCACTTTCCTAATTCAAAAATTTGAAATGATCCACAACTGAAAACTGACTGTGAACACCATGCCACCAATGGAAAATTACATATTGTCTAACTTAGGCCACTATTATTTAACTAAATCCATTAATTAATTTATTTTTCATTTACTGTAATTCTGTTAGTATATTTGTTCAATAACAGATTATCCATTCGTACTTTTTCTCTTCTGTGGCATCATTGTATGAGGGGAAGATTTAACTTATAAAGCTGAAGCCAATCTTTTGGTCTTTGTTTTCAATTCCCTCTTCCATCTCACCACAGGAGGCTCTTCCAGTATTCATGAAGGCTCATTGAACCCAGCTGGCTCTGCTGAGCTTCCAGAGTAACTTGGGCACTAGAGACAATTCAGCTCATTTACTAGCATCTGACTTTTTGGCCCAAAGAACAAAATCTCATAAAGAGCATTTAGAAAGGCTCAGTGTTTCAGGGTATCAAAATATTTGACAGTTTTCTCTTTTAGAAAATTCCTAATGTTTTTCCCTTAGTCTCATTCATTATTACATTGACAACATTTCTTTTTCTAAAGATTGACAATGGAATTTAACTGAAAACTTAATAGCAAATAAAAGAAAAGCATTCAACTATCCAATTGCTGGTGGAGACAGAACTAAATCAACACATTACTGAAAGAAATTCAACAACTCAATTCCTGAACTCAATTTTCTAAAATAAACATTGTATAATTTATGAATATTTAATGATTTGGAAACCAGTCCCACTGAAATCATTAGAAAACATAGCAACAACCACTTTATCAACTGCTTTCAATTCTAAGTTTAGATTAGAAAGTAGATTTTATGTTAGCAGAAGGACCTAGCATCCCAGGTATAAAAGAATATTTTCTTAAATTATACCATGGCTATAATACTAATAAACTAACATTAAACAATTCAGAAGCTTCCAGATCTTGTTGCTCAAAGCAAGTAAAGTTTTCTTAGGTTCTTATTGAAGGGTGAGGAATGGAGGAAGCATTCTTAAATTAAGGCAGCACAATGGCTATATTAAAAGAAAACTCCATGGTAATTGTCATTTAAGACTCCAAGATGTACATAGAAAGGAGTCAAAAGCCTAAGAATCAACACTGAACCATTAGCTAATAAATAGACTTAGTCATGGCACAGTCAAGATGATACAGGGGAATGAAACTCCCAACCCACTATGTCTGGTACGAGTTCGTGTTCTCTAAAAATCGAAGAATGAATTTTAGGAACAACGGAGGTTAAGAGCAGAATATATTTATTGGGGGAAAAAAAGAAAGCTTCTGTCAGAGGGACAGATTGGCACACAACTGTTACTTTATAAATACTTGGTAAATGGCTCAGTTAATAGCTCCTTTTCTTTCACATTTTTTCTCTGGACCTAAAATTAAGTTATGTGTCTTCACACTTTTTGTAGAATTTCTGGTCTGATTTATTACATATGAAAAATGAACATCTTTACTATAGATTAGCACTGCTTGACAGCAACAGAGATTATTGCCAAATACCATTTCTCTATTGGAAACACATCCAAAACTCTAGGAACTTATAAAGATAAAAAGTGGCATATGGAGTAAGAATAGAGTAAAAATTAATAAAATCAAGCCTATAGGAAAATCAAGTAAACAGTATCTTGAAGAACGTTTCCATCACAAATATCATCGATGGATATTATTAATAGCATTTATTAATTTGTAATATAATTTCTAAGAATTTCTGTAAATAGTATTTTTAACCTATGTCATTTCTAGAGTATTTTATCCTTTGGGAAATTTTAAAGTGAGCAAATAATGCATAAATATTAAAAATCTAGGGTAGTGTTTACCTCCAATTTGAATCCACATTAGGATATTGTAAAACATAGGTCTCATCTTATAGGTATCTTATTGAAGTAGACTTGTGCTTATTCCTGCCTCTGCCATTACAGATACCAAATCTGATAAAGTAAAGTCAAACCTAACCCAGTCATATGTTGTCAAGGAGTTAGATTACACAACACATAAAGTGGCAAAAGAATCACTGTTATTGGCAGTTGTATTTTTCAACTGAGGAAAGTTTGGATAGAACTCAAACACTCCCTGTGAAACACTCCAGTGCTGACTTTGAAGCTTTTCTATTGAATAGAGTGTGAATGTATCTCCCCAGGGATTTATGTGTTAGAAGCTTATTGCACAAATATGTTAAGGTTGGGAGATGGTAGAAACTTTGTGAGTGTTTTGAGGGGAGGGATGCGAGTAGGAATTAATTAGGTAATTGGAGGTGCCATTTTAGGAAGGAATTAATGTAATTTTGTGGGACCACTGTTAGCTCTTGTAGGTTCTATGAAAGAAAAATACGGAACACTTTCTGCTGTATGGTTGCCATATGATTAATCTTTCCTACTCACACGCCAACTGTGATACCATACACCATGATGTGACACAGGCAAGAATGTAGGAAATAAGAGTGACAGATCCAAAAGTCACACAAATGAAGATCAAGATGCCAGTTTAAAAGAAAGTAAGTCTACTTGGGAAGGTTGGGTTAGATCTATAGCAGCAGTGGGTTTCTCAATACAGTAGTGTAATTCAGAATTAAATGCATTGATCATGTCACAGCCATGCTGAAGAACTCTTGGCCTTATCTAAAGGAGTTGTACCTCCAAAATATATGGTGTGGAGAAACAAAGAATACCCAGAGAGAATAGGCAATAAGCAGTTCATTTTCTGAAATTCACCAGTCAAAAGTCTTTATTTAATTTGATATGAACCAAAAGGAACACATAAGTGGTCAGAATTACCCTATAAAGTCTGTCCCCTGGACAGGCAGGGGTTGAGACTAAGAGGTCCTCTCCAACACCATTATTTCTGTGATCTCTGTTGCTAGTTTTCACTCCTGATGAATAGCTACACATCATTATGAATCAATTCTTCCCCTTTTTCTTTCTTCACCTTTATTCCACTTTTGTTTTGATCTCTCATTTTATGTTTTGCTATTTTAAATTATGATTTCATCATTGAATAACCAATCAAAAATCAACCTGAAAGTTCCATCATGGCTGAATTGGTGATGGCAGTGAGGAATGGGGGACTTTGATATGTGCACAAGAGGAAAGCAGGTAAACCGAGGTAGAATTAGTAGAGAAAGCAGATACTAGAAGGCAAGTGGAGGAAAGATCACATTAGATCAAAATGCAGGAGCTGACAAAAAAAGCAGAGGCTGAAGTGTGCTGGAACCACGGCTCCGTTTACACATCAGATCCAGTACACATGCCTTCTTGCGAAAGGATCAGGTGTCTGAGGCAGGGATCCAGCATTTAAGTAGTGGCTAAGACAGTGGGTTCCGCTTCCAGTCATTTTATCATCCGCAGTGTGAAGAGGAATAGAGCAAACTACAGCAACAGAGGAACTCACAAATTTAGCCTCAGAGAAAACTGAATGAGTCAGTTTAATGATTGGGAACGTGGGTCATCTGAAGATGAAGTGGGTCATAGAGAAGTTTCTATATGTTTTTATCACTTTGATTTAGAAAAGCTCAGCTTTATTGCTAGTGCATTATGTTGGTTACAAAAAGATCATCTAGGTCAACCCAGATGCAGAAGGGATGACATGAATAAGCATCTCTTAAGGGGAGGATTCACAGTGAATTTACCAAACCTCCTTAGTCATTTTAATAGATGTTTGTGAAGCAGAGATACAAAAGCCATTACTACAGCATATTTACTAGAACTCCTGCTTTTTACTCGCTTTTTCCTTAAAGCAGTTTAATTGCTTTCATTTTTGAAACTATTTGTTATTTTTATTTTAGATGCATAAATAACACTATTTGCTCAGATGCATTTTATTAATTTAAAATTTGAGTTCCATTCTTTTTTCCTAATATGTAAGATCATAAATTTTATGTAGTCACTGTATTGGCATGTTGTTGCATACTTCAAGTACTTTTAAGTTAGAAACTTTCTCATATGAAATGATTTAGCAAGTGTTAATTCCCATTATCATTCTTTTTAATTATTTGATATTTTCAACATTCGAATTTAAAACCAAATAAAACCTCAGTATAGCATGAGGTGACTCCATTTTCATCAGTTTCCAAATTTATCTAGTCATATCCTCCGTTTTTAATAACCACAATAGAAACTAGTAAATATTTGATTTTTAGTTTTTTTCCTGTATAAATCAAAATTATTACCAGTTCTTGAGTCAAAAAGATACTGGTTTATAGTGTTAAAGTATTTTTGTCATTTTTTCTTTCATTTAAAAAGGAAGCTATACATTGTCTTGGCAGTCAATCATCAATTCTGTTATCAAAAGAAATTCAAGGAACGTTGTTTCCTCTTTTTTCAGTTAATGAGAGTGCTATAAATTTTGACTCCAAAGCAATGAGTTTCTATGAACAATTTTAAATGTGATTCCTGTAATGCCAAAAGGAAAACCATCTTTCATTTCTAGACTATTAAGTGTCATTTGAAGCCAAGTGAGATGGAGTTTACAGGCAAGCTGCATTCTCCAGAGACTATGGCAGGCAAATTGCAAACTCAAGGCCAGCCAGAGCTGCGTAGTGAGACCCTGTCTAGAAAATCAAAACAAGCAAACAAGTTATTTAAACTCCCATATTTATTAAGGATGATGGGTACTTGACTGAATTATAGTCTTACATGGCATTAAGGATGGATCAGATGTTATTTCTTAGGGCTTGAATAGGGCAAAAAAGTATGAAAAATATGAAGCAAAAGCAAGAACTTAGATACCTTGTCCCATCTTCATCTGGACCCTGCAAATGGACTTTACCAGTTTAGGATGTTTTTTTCCCTTCAAGACTTTACCTTTAGGCTAACTGATAAGAGATGAACATTACCTGTATATGGTCAACCCAAAGTATATGTTTACATGAGTTTTTGTTCTTATTCTTACAGTTACTTTGTCTATAAGTTATGGGATAAACTATTAAAACAATACATTCCATTGAGATGTTAGGTAAAGTCTTAGCAGTTTTGTACATGAAGATCTTTTTATGTACTTTAGAAATTTAAATTGTTACACATGTATCTGTTTTGAAGAACTGTACTTGAGTAAGTGTAACTAACACATGAATAAGATTAAGGCTTTGCTTTACTATTGGGTGTTGTTTTCTGTATGGTTAATCAATTACATTTTTTTTTCACTAAAGAACCGTGCCTCCACAGATGAAAATATCATTTAGATGTTTATTGTAGCGTAGTAGTTTGAGAAGTAGTTATGACCTAATAATCTCTAGGAAAATGTATTACAAGGGGGAAATACTTTATATTTCTTTTTTTTTAAATTTAGTGCATGTTTACAGTACATTGTAAACATTGAGGGTACATCATTGCAGGTAGTTGATGAAGGTATATGACACATCTTATTACATTTTATTATCTCTGCCCTACTCCTCCTTCCCCCCCTTTATATCTTTTAGTCTCTTTCCCATTTGAGAAGAAAGAGACTAAATTACCTATTTCCTAGTGCTATATCCTTTATTTTGTTGTTATTTTTATTTTGGGATTTTCATAGAAGAGAAACTATAATTTTTAAACTTGTGTGTCTGATTTATTTCACTTATGAATTCAAAGTGCATCCTTTTTCCTATAAATGAGTCAAGTTTATCTTTCTTTAACACAGAGTAATATCTCATCGTGTACAAATGCCACTTTTTTATCCATTTGTTGATGGACATGCAGTATAGGCTACTTCTATGATTTAGCTATCATGAATTGTGCTGCCATACACAGGGGCATGCATGTGTCATTGTAACACGATGGCTTTATCTGTTTCAAGAAGATACCAAGAAGCAGAGTACCTGGGTTGGATAGAATTTCTGTTTTTAGTTTTTTAAGGAATTGCAACACTAATTTCCATAGTGATTGTACTAATTTACATTTCCACTGATAATTTGGAAATGTTCTTTTTTCATACAGCTTCATCAGTATTTGGTATTCTTTGATTTCTTGATGATAGCCATTCTTTCTGGAGTAAGATGGATTTTCCATGTTGTTTTAATTTGCATTTCTCTACTGACCAGAGAGGTTGAACATATTTTTTTTACATATCATTAATCATTTGTACTTTTTCTTCTGAGAAGTGTTTATTCATTTCAGTTGCCCATTTTTTTGATTAGGTCTTTGATTCTGGAAGGTCTAAAGTTTTGAGTTCTTTGAATATTCTAGCTATTAATTCTTTGTCCAAGGTATAGCTGGTAAAACTTTTTCCCACTCTGTAATTTGTCTCCTCACATTATGATTGTTTCTTTTGCTGTCAAGAAGCTTTGCAATTTTATATAATCCCATTTTTTTAATTCAGAAAGTCCTTGCCTAAGCCAATGTCTTTAAGAGTTTTACCTACCTCGTCTTCCAGCAATTTAAGTAGTCCTGTTCTTATATTTAGAACTTTGGAACATTTCTGAGTTTAGGTTAATACTTAGTGAGAGATATGGATCTAGATTCAGTCTTCTGCATGACAATAGCCAGTTTTCCCAGCACCATTTGCTAAAGGCACTATCTTTCCTCCAGCATGTTTTTGGCTCTTTTTCCGAAGATAATGTGACTGTGTTTTATAGCTTCAGGAATATCCAAATGCGAACAAATGCTCTGTTCTCTGATTTATCTACTATTTCTTTTGCTTTTAGTATGTTTCAAGCAATGTTCTAGTTACTACATATATAAAATTAAACAAGACATGAACAACCTCAACAGTATGCAGGAAGCGTATAATAGTTGCCTACTAAGGATGATGGTAAGATATAGGAGCCCATGACATGACCTACTGAGATTTGAAACTTCAGGGAAATCTTTCTGAAGAAAATGATTCTGAGTTGAGACTTGTGAATGAAAATTTACCAGATGAAACAGCTGGTACAGAAATCATATACATCAGAGAGAGGATAGATTCTGAGAACTAAATAAATCTGTTGTTCTAGATACCAATCACTTTAATAATTGTTTCTTCAGTTAAAATAAAAATATTCCTAGAAAAATAAACATTCTACATGAATGAACATTTACACCTTAATAGTTTATAAGTGATTTTATTAAATCCTTTTTTAAACTTTCCAACTTTTTATTGGTGTATATTTTCAGTAGATAATAATGACATTTATGATGGAAAATTTGTACATACACATGGTGCATCATAATCATCTTTCTACGTAATTTGGGTAAATTGAGAAAGAAATAAACCTAGTAATATTAGAATGGCCCATTTCATGACAGTTCTTATGTTTCAAGATAATATGAACTTTAGCCTCAAAAGACATTGGGGCTAGGGGTATAGCTCAGCAGTGTGACTCCTGAGTTTGATTTCTGCTTCTGAAAAAAATAAAGGCTTAAAAACCATGAAAAAGTTTTAGACTTTTCAAGATCAAAATATGTTTATTTGTTTATTTGTTTTTCACCACTAGGGACTGAGTCCAGGGCCTTTACATTAAGCTATATCCCCAGTCATCTTATTGATTAATTTTAAAGTTTTAAAATTGCTTAGGCTTAGTTTGAACTTTTGATCCTCCTGCTTCAGCCTCCCAGTGATGGGATTATAAGCTGATACCACCATATCCACCATGTATGTTTGTAAAACTTACTTTGACATTAATGCCCAAAAATAAATAAGACTGATACAGTACTGAATGTTGGGGTCCAGGGGAGAGAGTAAGTCTAGAAGTGAGCTATGTCTGTGAGGAAAAGGGGATGTGAAGAAACAGAAGTACAAGAGTTCACGATGTGGTGAATTTAAGGATGAGAAAAAGAAAGTATCAAAGATAAAAAAAACCTTGAACTAGGTGTCTTGTGCTATCATTCACTGAGAATACAACATCAGAGGAAAAAGATCTTGTGGTTATATGCAAGGAGCTGTCCTTCCCTAACATAAACAGGGATAGGGTCCAATACAAGAGTAAATTCAGGCCCTCTAGCCAACTGTCTAACTATAGGAAATTGCAAAGAAAGCAACAAATGATTACATAAAAGACTTTCCATCCCACTCCCTCTTAACTTTGAAGGCAACTTCAAATTTAGAGTCCTTGGAATTCTCGCAGTTTTTTACAGAAAACAGTAGCATGAACAGAGCTTCTCTCTATCTGTCTCTGTGTCTGTCTCTCTCTCTCTAATTCTGGTGACTGGTTCTAGGGTCTTGGCACTGAACCCCATCTCCAGCCCACTTTCATTCTTTGTTTTGAGACAATCTTGCTAAGTTGCTAAGTTCCCCAGGCAGGAACGGAACTGGAACTTGGTCCTCCTTCCTCAGCCTCTCAGAAAGCTGGAATTACAGGTATGTGTCACCACACCTGGCTCTGACCTCCTTTCTCTTTCAAATATGGCTTGCATGTCCATATTCATTGGAAACACAATGTGCCCTCTGAGAATAAATACCTCAGGTGCAGTAGTGTTACTATGGATATTTTATGTGTCACCATGACTGGGCCACTATGCTCAGACCATTCATTAAACATTATTTGTCCTGTGTCTGTGAGGATGTTTTTGAATAACATCAACATGTAAATCAATGGACTTTGAGTAAAGCAGATCGTCACATCTAATGTGGATTAATTTCATATAAACAGTTGAAGTCCTGAATAGAAAAATGGTCCCCTCTCTAAGGCAAGAAGAAATTCTGCCTACAAACTGTCTTTGAACTTGATCCTCTACCAATGCCTCTTCCCTGAATCTCTATCCATCCTACCAGCTCACCTTGCAGCTTATTTTACTTTTACTCCACAATCTCATGAGCCAGTTCCTCAATATACATGGGATTGGTTTTGTTTCTCTAGAGACCTCTGAATAGTACGAGCAGGTGTAAATGTAGCTAACACTTGGGAAGAAATTGATGCAGGTCTGGGAGGGAAATGTGAAATCCAGAAACATGGAGTATAACCCAGAAGTGAGATGTGACCCCCAAGTGGGCACATCTCACAGCCTTGCCAACTTTTTACCCTGTGAGGAAGAAGCAGTCAAGGTACAAAGACCAGCATGGTGTCCTCTGTGCCACACGACTACTTTCTTCTGGCCTGTGTCTGTTAGAAGGAGGCGTAGTGAAGGCTGGGTGCAGGTAAGGTACAAGTTCAGTTTGAAACAGATCTCTTAGAATTGCTCATAGCTCATCTTAGCTGTAAAATGCACCAGTCATCTGGAATATGGTACACCTTGCTGGAAAGCTATTTGGGCCAAAATACAGACCTAGGTGGTATAACAAATAATAAGGAAGCTATGTGAGTAGTGAGATTACCCAGGAAGAGATACCCAGAGGAAGTCCCTAAGAAATAATGAGAATAAAATCATAACAGAGGAGAAGAGGTCTTCCAAGGAAAGTAGAAAAAAGATAAAAAGGTTAAAATGGGATAAAATCACTTTGATCTGTATTAGTGGCTTCTGAGTTAAAAAGGGTCACACCTAAATAAATGAAAACACAATCTAAGTTATTTTTATCCAAATATTTCTAAACAGTAGAGATTTAAGTAACAATTTTCCAAAAGCATCTGTTTTGTAAAAAGATGCTTTTCACATCATAAATTTAAGGAAATTTCACTATCAGAGCATCAAGGAAATAAATGAAAGTCAGATAAATATATGCAATTATATGGTTTCAGATATTTACTGTATTTTAGAAGATGTATCCAAAGCGAAGATACTATATCAATGTACAAAAATAGCTGTGAATTAAATGCTTCCAATTAATAATTCATTCTGACAGAATGAATTTGTTGTAAAATGAAAAAATATAAAATTGTCTTTAAACACAATTGTAAAAATTACAGGAAATATTCTTCATTCAATAGTCAGTTATTAAGAAGTCCTGAATCTGAGTTAGGTATTGTATTGCTTGATGGAGATACAAAGATACATAAAACAAAAAGATGCATACATCATTAGAGTAGCACATATTACTATTTTAAACAAAACTTGAAGTTATTTTAACTCTCAAATTATATATATATATACATATATATATATTCCTTTTAATGTATTTAGTAAATAATTAAGAGTTGCATAGGAAGTGAACAGTTTTTTGCATTTCCAAACTATTAAATCAAAGTAGATTCAACAGAAAGAATATTAGCTTCCCTGTAATAATAACTAGTTTTCCTGAACTTGTTTTTAAAAATATATTTGAAAATTTTCTCCATACAGATATACACCACAGTGACTATTGGCAATTATTTTCCTAAGCATTACATTGAAAGATGCAACTTTCATATCTTCACCTTTTTGCATTAATTAATAACAACACCATTTTTATGGGGAAGAATCTTTAAGAATTGACAATTTAGAAAGTTTAGTCTCATCAAAATGCAATTCTATTCCCTAATAGCTATGTATTTCACACAAAGCCATGTAAACTTTTTTGTCATGAAGTATTTACTATGAAAACTATGTAACTCACTCTTTTCACATTGAAATTACTCGGTGTTCACACTGCTCTTCTCCCTCTGTCACTGAGAAATATTTTCTGCCCTTTAATCTGACAACTGAGAGAATTATGTCTAGCCATTAATGAGAAGCCATCCCCTTTGCCGTTCTAGGCTTGATTGATACCTGCTACTTTTCAGTACCAGTTCATTCTTTCTGACTTTCCTGTCTAGTTCTAAATCTTTCACTTACAAAGAATACAAAGAATGTGTTTGGTCCAATTGGGCAAATATGCAATACTGATTAAATCAGATGGTGGTAGGGTGAGAGTTTACAAAGTATCATAAATACATAATGGATTACCAAGGGAAGAATAGAAGAGAGCAGAAAGTTAAAGAGGGATAGATGGATAAATAGAAGAGTGAATCTGTAAGAGATTCTTCCCTGTTGAGAGCATTTATACCTTTAGGAAAGGAATAGTTGTGCCACTCTACTAAATAGACATAAGGTCAAAACAATTCATTTCCTATAATCCTATTATCCTCTGTTCTAACATTCTGTCTTTGGTTCTGATTTTCTTTACTTTTGTGGATGGTAAATTCTTGACATTGTTGCATTTTAATGTATAGTGTTTAATAAATATTTATTGAGCATATAGGTAATACCTTATAAAAGATACTATGCTACTACAAAAATACTTTCAACATTTTATTGATAAAATCTCTAATAAAGCATTTCATCAAATCAGTATAAATAACATCAGCCTGGTCATAAGACAACTGTTAAATATGATTAAACTCAATCCTTTGGGGATCTGTTTGCTATAGTGTAACTATTATTATTATCTTGAGGAAACTGAGATTATAATAAATAAACTAGACTCCAGTCATCCAAACAAAACATGATTGAATTTTAGCACATGTAATTCTTAAGTAGACCCTAATCTTTTTTTTTAAAGAAAATAGGACAAAACAAAACAGAACAGAATGAAAAAAGCAAAAGAAAACAGTATACAGTCAAACATAATATAGCATTTCAAAGGAGAACACTGCAAGCTATACAGGTTTTCAAAACATAACAACAGGAGATTAACAATGGTTACCCTAGTGTCTCTTGCTTTCTTCAAAATGGTTGTTCTTACATTTACAGA
>RJWT010029778.1:0-14752 GCA_004365215.1 Cuniculus paca | reverse complement strand
GGGCATTTGGCACTTGGGTAAAGACTTAAAGAAGAAATGTCTAAGGGGTGCATTAGTCAAGCTTACTACAGTCAAATGAAGAGTGCATGAAATCTGTCCACATGCTAGAGATCTGAGGAACCCAGCCAAGGGCCAGGATCCCACGGCAATGCCCAGTACACATCCACACCGAGAGGCTAGAAATCCACAATGGAAGACTGAAGATCTGTGTTGGAAAGTCCAAGAGCTGGAGGCTAGACTCTGCGATGGAAGGATGCTAATGCTGGAAACCAAAGAATTGATGCCAAGAACCAAGAGAAAATGCCCAAGGTAAAGGGAAAGACAGGCCTCCCAGCTGAAGTGTCCTTGCCAAGGGCCAGAAGATGGCTCCAGGTGAAGATAAGAACCACAGCTACTCCCAAGAGAACAACAACCATCCTCAAGTCACTATCTCAGACAAGGAGAAGAACTGAAGCTTCTCTGAGGGAAATTAGCATGAAATCCTCCCTTCCTCATGTTCTCCCTTTATATCATTCCCCAAAACCACACTATGTTCGGCAGGGCATTCTCACCCACACTGACCATCAATTAACCAATCACCATAACGGGTATTATAAGCTTTGAATCCTAGTTTCACGTTTTTCATTGCCATGATACAAAAGGAAACTGCTTCTGATTTTCCTAAGGTGGCCCTGGTTTATATATATCTTATTAATAATTAGTAACTTCTTTGATCTTTGATTGTGTCCAAGAAAAAATGATAAATTATATAGTCTTATTATTTAAATAGTTATCTCTACATATGTAAGACCAGTGCTATAAGGAAGATTTAAAAATTGTATATCCTATCTCATATTCCACTATTTGTTGTTGAACTGTTTAAACTTCTTGAACAGCAATTTTATCAACAATCCTCAAACTTTGAAATTAAAGAGTGATGCTGGGAGAATCTTTTAATATCCTTAAGTGAAAAGCTCAAAAGATATGATTAGCACCAACAATAACAATTTTCTCTATGTGAGTTTTATTTAGTATGCCCCTTTGTCTTTCATTTCACTGCTGAGACCAACATCTTTATAGAGGTCCAGATGGTGCAGAGAGATTATGACAGTGAAAAGTAGCTCATGCTGCGGGCTTCAAGGAAGAACAAATCACGGCTGCCTGCAAGACCAGTTTCAATTACATCCTTACTATGCCCTCAGAGGATGGGTGCTCACTCTGCACCATGCCTTGTGCAACTTTAGATAACCTCTGTGTGCATTAGTCATTATCCACCAGAGCAGCGAGGTGCACAATTAAAACAGTTCCTATTTTAAATACACTGCATGCACCCCATTGATGGTATGAATGTGTGTCAATTAGGAATCTTAAAAAATAAAATTTGTATTTAAATGTGAATTATTCATAAAAAATGATGGTGAAGAAATTTTGTGTTAATAATCTGAGAGTGTATCTTAGAGAACCCTTTAGGGTTCTTTGCTGAGGGCGGAAACTTTGAAACATTTGTGTTTTCAGGCTGTCCCATCCAGTCTATATCAGCAAGTTGTCAGAAGGAGATGACTTCACCTCAGATGTGTAAGTTTCACTCCCACCTTCTTCCAGATTCAGGAAGAAATGTTAATTGGAACTGAAGTAGCTTTTCAGAGTCTGCATAAATTCAGCCCTGTCAACTTTGCCTCTGCCCCTCTGCAAAGTAGAAAACAGTGATGTCCTACATACCCTGCTAATGTATAAATAACTTCTATGCTCATTTAGCTACTTCAGCACATCCAAGAAAATGACATTATGAATGAGCTACATTACTTAGAGGAAACAGACAGACTGAATGTGGGCTTCTATACAACTTAATATGCATCTAATGTAGAACTTAAGCAGTATCTTCCACACTAAGTGACAGGCAATTTATCTCCATATATCAGTATGTGTCACGAAGATGACACAGCTATATTGTTGAAGGAATTTGAAATTTCCTGCCATAACTAGATTTTCCTATCTCCATTTATTAGCGAGCTACTTGTAGAAATCAAATTAATTGCCACATTCATGAGTAGGCCTCCATTTAATTAGTTTTGTTTAAGCTTTTCCCATCCTCCACAGGAATCAAGCCAAGCAAGAGGCCACTGTCAAAAAGTGCCGATGTTACATGTGGTATGTGTGCACACTCTGTCACTGCTAAGCATCCCTCTGTTTCTGTTATGTAAATGATTAATGTGATTTCCAGTTCATTAACCTCAATTTAATATATGTTATTTAGGGTAACTGTTTTCTGGCAAGACAAATGTCAACAGTTTTTGAAAACTAAGCAGTTTATTGTTTATCTGGCAATTATAAAACGAGAATATCTAACATTTTTTTATTTGGAATAAGTGTTTTGTGATCCTTACAATTGGAAGGGTTTGGAGAGAAATTACAACAGATTATCCAATAAAGTTGCTCTGTGTCTTCCAGCACACATGCTCTTACTATTGCATTGTTTGGTATTCATGAATCATATTTGGTACTTACTAAAATAAAGCCCATTTAGGTGAATAAATCCTCTTTTTTTGTCATTTCTGGAAGAAACAAAGTCTCTGTATATGTTAACATATTTATGCTTTTTAACCAAAACTGGATATATTAATGAACTAACAAACATATGCAGTAACTCTTTCATTTTTGACTGTACAGTAACAACTAATAAACTTGGCGGAATGTTGGCCCCCATGTGTACACACCCTCCCCTTACAGAGGTCATTTGGGTCCCTGACCTGGACCCTTCTGGAAACTTCCGCTATGAGTTTACTTCCTCTATGTGCTCACTTCCTCTGTGAGTTCACTTTCTCTGTGAGCTCTTCCTCTGTGAGTTTACTTCCTCTGTGAGCTCTCTTCCTCTATGAGTTCACTTCCTCTGTGAGCTGACATTGGTTACTTGTCATTAACAGACTGCTCACCAATTACATTTGAACTAAGTCTTGACCCAACATTTGGCCCTACTATAATCATCCCCTTTAAGTGGTTTTTCTAATACTATTCACAATTTGAGGTAGACTACAAATAAATGTTAATATTTCTGTATCTGGTGCAGTGAGAAGATGAAGAAAAAACATTCTAACAAATAATGGGAGGAAAAATACATCACAGGCAACTTCTTAACTCCTCTTTATAGTTTACAGCACAACTCCAAGTAATTAGATGTTGTATATTGAAGAGTCTCTGACCCTGGTTCCATAAGCAAACTACCAATTAAATTAGCAAAAATTCATTGAATCCTTGTTAAGATTCCACAACAGAGAATGAACATAACATAGTAATTCATGCTGTCAGCATTAGAATGATCTGTTTTCATGCCTAAATATTTCTTCGTTCTTCCCTTGGAAACTAACCTATTACCAGTAATATAATTTGATCTTTTTGTTTCTGTGGAATTGTCAACTACTAATTTAAAACATAATTTATGAAAATGATGCCCACCACAATGGATCTTTAGATGTTCATGGAATGACTTTTCATGAATCCCTTTGCCATCACATTTCTAGTACAAAGAAAGATTAGTTTCTTCGTTTACAACTTTCACATCCATAAATGTTATTTTCCTCCCTCTGCTCATAAAATAGGGCTTTTGGCAGCTTTGACTATACAGTTCCATTAGAAGAACTGTATGCTGATCCCTGTCTCCTTGATAGTTAAACAGTTTCCAAATCATTTAAATAAGTCTGGAAGAGGTAAAGGTAATATCTACGTCTCCAGTATGCACTATCTTTATGGACAAAGAAACACACCAGTGAGACAGAGGCTGGGGGCACAAGGGAAGGTCCCTGCCAACAGGAATACAACTCACATACTGGGACTGGACCTAGAGCCAGGAAACTTCATTTCACATTCATGATTCTGTCTCTCTGAAAGAGGTATCACCATGACTCTTTCCACAGACCATGAACTCCTTTCAATAAATTATATTTTTCCCAATGGGAACATAAAAAATGCTGAAACACTCAAATAAATTGACACCTGTATGTAAGGCACAGTGCTTTTCAATACACTAAATTGTTGCTCCTGATGCTGAAGTCTAGTTTACAGAACTGATGAAGAAAACTAGTGCCTCAGGAGAGAGGAGAGGACAAGGGGAGGTCAAAAGGACTATGATGCAATATGCATGAGTGCCAATATTCCACAATGAATTTATTCATAATGTATCACAAGCATACACTAATAAAAACTGTTTTTAAAGAAAGAAAAACCAGTGGCTAATAGAATATAAGATAATAATGGAGGAAAACGATTTTGGATTTTTGAACGATAGATGGAGGGACTTCCTTCTTTCATAAGAACTTTATACTTCTGCTAGTCTACACTAAGATGCACCTTTACCTGTTGTGGACTGTCCTCTTGTATTCTGATTTCATTCACTGATACTGTATAGAACTCTACACAGTGGTGATTCTAACTGAAACTTGAAACCGTCTCTTCCTGACCCAGTTATCCAGTTTCGTTAACATAACTTTAGTACTTCACTATCCTCCGTGGTATAATTTAACTACTGTAGTAGAGTCACGGCTAAGAAACAGCTATTAATCAAGGGAAGCCCCAAGAATCTCATCCAGGCCCCCAAGAGAAAACACTGACCAGCTATGCAGCCCTCAAACTCTCCTGGGCCTCTTTTACTAATGAAGTGTCTACCAATCCTGAGCTGTGACAGCCTAATCCTTAGTCAGCTACATTGAAGCCCGCATACAAAAAGTGCCCTTACACCTGTGACGAGAAAACGTAAATTACGAACCTTCTTAAAGCCAACTTCCCACTCTCAAGGTGCTCTGACCTTGCTGACCTCCAAGGTGAGTCAGCCCCACTCTGGTCCAGATGGGCTCCCCTCCTCACCTCAGCTTCCTCAGCTTCACCTCATCAACGCACTGGACAAGTGATGTTTGAGGCAGGTGTTAAACATCACCCATTCCTTACATGAAAGAGGATACAGACTGGTGGGAAATCATGTTTATTGCAATTCCTCTTGAAGGGAATATAATTTTTGGTTTTAAGTCCCTCTACGTCTCCCTGGTTTCTAGAATAGCCATATGTCACTCTTCACATATGGAAAATGGTGAACAGACTGCTATGGGGCGGAGCAAGCAGTTGGGATGAGAATGGACACAATGATTTAAGAAATATATTCACTGAACAGGGTCATTTAGTTACTCTCCACTAATCCTTGAACTGAAAGAACTGCCTTTGAGAAGACTAAGAGAGAGTCCTGTATTTTGGTGTGTCCAACAGTATAAATTTCAAACATTATCTTGTTTTTTGTTGTTGTTGTTGTTTTTGTTTTGTTTTGCTTCTTTTCTATCTTCTCTTCTTTTCTTCTTCCTCTCAAGGTGCTCTGACACTTCTCAATATTGTTGACTGGCTTAGAGACCACGACTGCAATATCGTTTTTCACATAACAGAGTCTTTTCTAGCATCAGTGGACTGAGTAGCTGTGGGGACTGGGAGGTGGCAGCAGAGGAGATCCACAGTGTCAACTTAAATAAAAATTCTCTTTGATCTAGCCAGTAATTTTATACATTCCTTTTCTCTTCTCTCCTCTCTCTTATTCTCTTTTCTCTCTTTTTCTTTTGTCTGAGATAATGGAGATTAAAACCAGGAACTCTACACTGAGACACAAGCCAAATTCTTTTACGAACGATGTTTTTGTTTTTGTTCTTATTCTGAGGCAAGGTGTTGGGATTGCAAGCATGTGCTATCATCACAACTGGCTTCAGACTTGTCTTTAACTCTAGGATGACAAACCCATAGAATCATAGTAAGAGTGATGACCACTTATTAATATTAAATACTTTCTTTTCAATAAGTATGCATTACAGTCCAGACAATTAAAATGTGGTATCCCTTCTGGTATTCACATCAGTATTACATGATTCATGTAACAGTCATGATATTCAGAAGTAGAAAATGATTCAGATAAATTAGGACCCTTCCCTGACCACTCAAATTAAAAATTTTCCATCCCATTCATCTTCTGTTGAAACATGTTAATTTGTTTTCATTATCTGAAAATATCCTGTTCAATTCATTGTTTTCTTGCTAATTCTGCTGTCCATCACAAATTTAAACTTCAGGAGACTGAAAGCCTCACTATCTTCTTACTCTTTAAACTGGTGACCACAACAGCTCCCAGAACATAGTAGATATTCAGTAAATGTCAAAGGAGTGCAGTAGCAGAGCACAAAGTTGTAAAAGCTGAAATGTGTTTTTGAAAAATTTCCTCATATAATTCAGATGCTTATCTCCACACCGTAGGTATGTGTGGTATAAATATCTACTCAGACAACTAAAAGAAAAATAAAGCTTTTTTGTCTAGAGGAAGAAAGTGGAAAATTAATGTAAAATCTCACTATGACTGACAAATATAAAGATTTCTTAGCAATAAAAACTTGTTAGCTGACAATCAGCTGTTAAGAACACACCTCAATACTGTTGACTGGCTTAGAGACCACGACTGCAGTACTTTCTTTTTCACATTACAGAGTTTTTTCTAACATCAGTAGAGGACTGAGTAGCTATGGGGACTGGCAGGTGGGCAGCAAAAGTAATCCCCAGTGTGAACTTAAACAAAAATTCCCTTCGATTTAGCCAGTAATTTCATACATGTTTTCAGATGCATCTCATGCATTTCTACATGAAAATACAGGGGGTTTCTATTTTTTTAGATCATCAAAACATATGTGGTCTTAGTGAATTTTCAGCAACTGAGGCTGTCACAGATCTACAGTATCCTCAAAATGTGAGGAGTGAGACTTAGGGGAAAGGAATGCTCTTCAGTCAAGTATATTTCCTCACTCAAATCCATCTACTGCTGCAGATCTATCTGTAAGGAAGGCATTTTTGTCATAGTTTTAGGATATAACTCCTGTGTTATATTTACCTCATGATAATGTTTTTTCTTAATTTATCTGAATTTCTCTAAGAAATCTCTGCCTCCTTGAAAGATTCATAAAAATTTTCAGAAATATGATGAGATGATTCTGACACTCTAAAAGCCATTCTAAAGAAATCAGACCAGAAATAAGAAGTTAAACAATTTCCCAACAACAGGTGTGCCACTGAATTCTCCAAATGCTTTTTACCAGTAAAGCAACACTGTCAAACAAAATAACAATTTAGCACAAAAATATGATTTTATTTATGAATTCCTCTGTAGGGGAGGAAAGATATTTTTCATCTGCACTTCCTTTCATAGCTGAGGTCCCTATTATGAAAGACATATGAACAAAAGAAAAGCATACAAATCTGTTTTACAGAGGGGCCACTCTCGCCTGAGGGAGTTATAATCTGCTTCTGGGAAGAAATTTGGAAGGAGATCAGAAGCAACTTTCCTGCTTCTGTGCTCACCCCAAATTCATTCAATGTGCAATGTGTTGGGGTAACATACTCTGAATTCCATCACCTCCCTTTAATTAGTGCATTGGAAAACTGAAAGTTAAGAGGGACTATATCATCTATTAAAGTCACAGGGAAATTAAGTGAAAGAGCTTGGATTGAAAGCCAGGTCTGACTCCAGAGAGGAGGATCCACACTGGTGGTGCTCTATGACCCAACACGTTTGCTTCAACCTTGTCTCCCGTCGGAAAGGTCCCCGCCGGGGGCCAGGTTATCATCCTGTGTGTGTGTTCTTAGGAATGCTGCCTGTGCAGTGCAGGGAGCTGTGCTCTGCTGCTCTGCCTTGGCTTGGTGGGCCTGTGCTTGGCTCGCTCTTCACCTGTAAGTTTAAGAGCAGGATGACATGTGAAGAGCAGCTGAGGGTCAGTCATCTTTGAAATAAAGAAAAACACTGTGGAATTTCCAGTTAACGTTCTGCAAAGGATTTAGGGACTAGATCTGCAACATTCTGTTTGTTTCTGTTTTCTGTTAGATCAGTGAAGCCCTAAAGTGATCAGAAGAGGATACCTAACCGAACACATCTACTAAGATGCATCTCTGGAAGGAGGGAAAGTGCCATGGTGGTCTGGGCCCCAGCGCATCCTCACAGGGAGAGAACTCCCATGGTCAGTGGACCACCTGGAAGTTTTAAGCAGGAGAAAAGTGAAACCCTTATAGGAAGGATGAGAAGAAGAAGACTAAAGTTGACCTAGGAGCAAGGAATAGATTTGTCAAACCAACGTCACCCCCCATTGGCATCACTTCTGTGTCCAACCTGTCATCCCTCCTTGTGCCATTCTGAAGAGAAATGTCTCATTTTCCAATTATTTTAAAAAATTCTTTGAAGATCAGCTCAAATTCCTCTCATTACTAGCCCCTTACAATGCTATGCCTGTACACCCTGATCTATATAACTGAGAATCTCATTTTACACTTGGCCAAGAAGGTTAACTAACCTTTAGACAGGCTCCTTCTCACCTATGGGAACCCAACCGCCCAATTCTTAGAACATCTAATTTAGAAAAGTTAAAACTGTAGTTGTTTCTCTGTTCCTTTGACATGTAAATCTTTTCCAAGATTCCTGTCGATTTTATAACCCTAGAGTACACTGGGAGCGGTCCATTTGAAATAGAATCATCAAGAAAGATACTGCCCCTAACTACCAGTCTTATTGGGAAGGTAAGACCCTAACTTATATAAGCTTAAGTTAATGGACACCGACAGCTGGTTAATCACATTAACCAGTGGTGGCGAATCTCTTAGAGCTTTCGATGATACAAATGACCCACTGTAGCAGGTGTGCCATAGGTTCGGCAGCACCAAATTAACCTTTCTCTCTCACAGCAGCTGTCAGATACTCTCTTACATTTTGTTTTAGCAAAGTTGAGCACAATCTCTCTCCCCTAGTGCAATAGTCTTTACCAATATTGCAATAGCATTTAATAGTCTTCTTTGCCTACTTAACTTGTCTAGTAAAATTTCCCTCTGACACTAATATTTCCATTTTGCTACTTTTCTTGGACAAAAAGGCACAATTTCAAAACTATTTTAAATGATCTGATCCTTGTGGACAGTACCTGTTAACATATTCCATCCCTGCCTTCATTTTTTCTACTTTAACCTTCCTGCACACACACACACACACACACACACACACACACGCATGCACATGTGCATACACACACCATTTACACTGTATGTCTGAATTACAATTTTTAAAATGATCCAAATTTGGACTTCCCTCTGTTGATGTTTTTATAACATATACTGTGTAGATAAAAAGTAATCAATATATGCTACCTTCCTTGCTGGTCATATGATTTTCCTTCTTTGGAACTCAGAAAAAATATTGCAAATGAAAAATACATGAGAAGTATGTCATGGTCACCATCCCCAGGCACAGGAGATTCGGAATGCTCCGCATCACATTCCGGGCAGCCAGCATCATTCAATCATACTCTGAACAAATCGAAACCTACTTGCTTTTCTGAGACTAAGCTGCCCTTTTAATCCAACGAATATTTGACAAGATCCTTCACCTTCAAGCTTAAAAGGCCATTTATTATTTGGTAAGTAAACTAGTTCACACTCTTTTTTTAAAAAAAAATCAATATCAAAGAATAAACTATACTCCTTTTTCACGCATTCAAGTTGTGAAACCACTGGTAGAAGGTGTCTGAAAGAAAACCAACCAAAACCACTCTAAAAAAACAACATATTTTGTTTGCTTGAAAGCGAAAGACTTTCCCAGTCGGCACATCTTCTTTTGAAAAGAAAGCCTTTGGAAAACAAAGCTAGATGTTTATTGCTTAAAAAGTTGGGAAGAGGAAACGTTTCTAGGCAGGTTTCTGGTTGCCTATGAATGAGCGATCAAAGTATCTCAAAAGTTCTCAAGGAAAAAAATAGGCTAAGAATAAATATTGTATTAAGTTACTTTTTAAAGTTCTTGTCTCTCCATTGATTTACTATTTTTATTAATTCCTGTGGCAGGTGTTAGTCATCCATAATCTCTGAAAATTACTTTCTGTTCCTACAACATGATGGACATATGAAATTACCATGCTTGCATCTTGAGACTCACCATAGAGACTCCTGTACATGAAGGAACACACCTAACTCAAGAACACTATGATCCTCAGGGAATCTGCAACTGAGTATAGCTTATTAGTATGAAATACAGTAAAATCATCCCTGAGCAACAAAACATTGTCCAAATGTGACAGGTATGCCAATATTTTATGAAAAGATTAGGAGGGGTTAGCAGAATAATGTTCTCCTCTGCTTCTTCATGCCTTCTTTGAGCCCAGCAAGGTACATAAATTCCGTTAGATATAGACAGGACATCATAATCCACAATTTTTGATAAGAGTAACATTTTATTTTCTGTATTTAAACAGGAAAGTGAAAGGGAGACACTCCTAACTGTGCCCTCGCTTTTGCTGGCAGTTACAACAGAACCTGCTTTAAGGATTTAGAGATCTTTGCAGCAACAGAAAAGCGTAGGAAAAAGCTGTGCTGGCAATGATATGAAAGACAAGGAACCCAGGTGGAAGGGCAGATGGCGATAGCCAGAAGGAGAGAAAATAAGCCAAGTTCTTGGTACCCACGGGAAATAGCAATGGAAAGTGGATACAGTATTGGCCAGAGAGACAACTGGCCCCACAGGATTGAACTGGGAAAAAGGCACTAGTCCCTCACATGGCTGCTTTACAATATGACAGCTGCAATGCTTCCTGAATGATTTCTATAATATTATACAGAAAGAAAATCTTCCCTCTTTTGCTATTAGACAATGAAAGCAAGACAAGCAACTCTATGAATAAAAACAATTCCTTTCTCTGGCAAATGGAACTCTGAAGAATGTTAGATATACTCATTTCATCTCCTGTTGTGATATTAAGAAAGATAATAAAACAATATAACTTTTATAATTCAAATATGTTTACCTATTTGTACACATCCAAACAGGGACACATTTCTGCAAATCCTGTAACTGTCAGAAAGATTTGAGGATCTGTTCCACTATCTTTCATAATTTAAAAACTTGAATTCCTTTGCTCTGGTTATATTGACCTTTCATATAATCTCAGAGTTAAGAAAACCCTTAAAAAGCTGTAAAATTTAATTTCACATTTATATATGTATCTTTGTCAGTATTTGCATGATTTTTGTCTTTAATACATTCAATTTTTACCTTTCGATAACATTTCAATAGAAAGTTAAATAGCATTAATGTGAATTTTAAATCCAGTAGCTTTTGTCACAAATAGGAACTGTTCATTCAAGAAAATGTTCATCTGGATATCACTGGCAAGCATGTTAATAATCAATTTTTACCTTTCAATAACATTTGAATAGAAAGTTAAATAGCATTGACGTATAATAGATTCAATTTTTACCTTTCGATAATATTTCAATAGAAAATTAAATAGCATTAACGTGAATTTTAAAACCAGTAGCTTTTGTCACAAACAGGACCTGTTCATTTAAGAAAATGTTCATCTGAATATCACTGGCAAACATGTTAATAATCATCATTTCAGCCCAAATACTGTCCTTTCCTCTTGCCATTCAAAAAGGTTTTCATAAAGGGTTTTATACAATGCTGCACAGGCAAGTACACATCTGTTAATTTCTATTTTTTCTTCCAAAAAGAAAATCTTATTAGTCTGATTTTGCTTTTTCTTAGTAAACTCACCTTACTCACTGTTAGCGTTCACTGAAAACCACTAATACCCGGGAAGACATTGTAACACATACAAGAAGAGTGGCTTTTGTAGAATAAATGCTTTATAATGATCTTACTCTATCGTGTGAGGACGCTCTGTATGTGTTGACTACTTGCACAAAAGAAACTTTTATGCATTCTATATACTCACATTTCTTCGACCTCTTATTGAACAAAACAATTTCACAGTAGGATACCACTGGGGATTTCATAATGGAAATCTACATGAAAGCGCTATAATAACATACTGTAGTCGCTGGGAGAGAGAGCACCCTTTGTGACCAAGATGTACAATGGCTCGCTGTATTATTATCTGAAGGGGAGCAAGTCACTTAAATTTCTCTGTATCACACATTTCATTTCATCTGTATTTTCCTTCCAAATTTTCATAGTGGATTATGGTTTATGAGGGAGATGGTAATTAAAGTTCTATGTCAGATGTTATTTGTAATAACATATCTTTCTTTATAGCTTAGCTTCATCCTAAGGATAGGACCAGAGAAAAAGAGAACTAGATGACAAATCCTGCATTCACATGGTTAGGACTTTACACTTATGAGGGGAAAAAAAATCTCTTTCACACCTGTGATGAATTTAATTTTCCCTGCAACTGAGCAAATCATTTACTGGACAAAGTGCTCAAAGAGGTTCTCTATACACATTGTGATAAACAGACACAGGCATCCTGATCTGTATTTGTCACTGTTATTTTCTTTAGTATGTAAGTCATTTATAGAGAGCTTTAAATAGAGCAGCATAATGAGAAAATATGCTCATAATTGAAAAGATTAAGGGAACTTTCTGCCAACATAAACTATTAATTTCATGACATACATTCTCAACTTTTTCCAATTTCTCTGTTTTATTCAGATTGTAAGTTTCCCCAAAATAATGCTTTTAATGGAATTTTCTCATTGAGTGTAATTTTCTTACTTTAAATGATGACTACATTTTGAATCAGAAATGTCTGCAAAATCCTCATTGACAAAAGACAAGATTGAGACCACTTCCATTTTCAGAAAATTGTGTGATCAGCATGGCAGATATAGCAATAGATGTTCTCTTTCTTTTACATTTTGGGAGCTGAGAGCTTGTTATTTATGTAGCTATGAAAATGATTACTTCATTTCAGTATTGTCATTTATTACTGAATTATATTCATCTTCAAAGAAAAAAATGAACGACGGATGAAGGGAAAACAACGACAAACCAACACTTTTTTTCTACTAGAAATTAAAATTGTATTTCATTTAACTGGGCAAAAATATAAAATGTAACTCTTCTATATAAAAACACCTTCATGTAATAACTGTCTTAGTATCTAAGTGATCCAAACACTAAAGTACACAGAGCAGTGGGAAACAATGCAAGCCAAAAAAATAAAAAGCTTATGGAAACCTACCATTACATGTATTCATCCAGCTTTGTGAGGCAGCAGAGTACACTCCAGAGTACATCTGGAGTAGCAATGGCCTAACTTTAAACTGCATTGTCTTACATATTTCAAACCACAATGCGTGTGAAAGAACAGACTGGTTATTTCCAAGACGTCCACTGAAAACTTATTATAGTTCTAGGAAAATAAGCCTCTGTGAGGTAGCAGAATAGCCAAAGGCCTTTTGCTTTTCTGACTACTATTCGAATCTTACTTAGCACAACTTGACAGTCACTCTTCTTGACAACAGTAAGAGGCTTCTGTAAGTAGTGTGTTCCCTGCAGTTTTCTTCTGCTTCAGATTCTGCTCTGTGACTCATGTAGGCATAAGGGACTGGAAAATATCGTATTTTTAAAACTGTAAAAGTATTTTTGTTTGTTTCCCAACTACAAGCACTGTGGGATAATATACAGGAATACAATAAAGAGCAGTGGACCAGAAAAGTTTTCTCAAATTTGGTCAAACACCAGAAAGCTATTTAAAAATATAGATTTCAGGGTTCTCCCACCAGAGATTTGAATTGAGTCTGTCTGGGCTTGGGGCCAGGAAATTTATGAGGCTGGTTTGTTTTTTGTCTTTTTGAGACAGGGTTTCACTATGCAGTTCATGCTGGCCATGAACTCACTTTGTAGCCCATGCTGGCCTCCAACTCACAGTGATTCTCCTGCCTCAGCCTCCTGAGTGCTGGCATTACAGACATGTACTACCACACCTGGATGGAAATATATGTTTTGAAAAATCTCCCTCTTACCTTGATGGATCAGTGCCAGTTCAAGTACCTTTGCTGGGTACACTGTAGCTAAGATCAGAGAATTACTAAAAACCCAATAGTGTGTGCTGACTAGGGAGAATGAGGTGGAGTAGGATATATAGTGTAGGACAGAGGGAAAGGAATATTGTACATGATTTGATTTATCGCTTCATTTGGTTATATGTTACTTCATTAATATCCCCTCTAAGTCTTTGAATTTGAAGTATCTTCTTTTTATCAAAAATAAAAATGAGATTCAAAGAAGTTGAATGATTTGACCAGAATTACACAATGTTACCCTCAGCTATGGCTCAAATTCAGTTCTCTAAAACCCATGGTCTCTTCCAGTATACTACTGTATCATTCCTCAAAAAAAGAAAACATAGGACATTTGATACCACCAAAATGCCCTTTCACATTCCCAAGACTGTTGTCCAAGTCTAGGGGACGCTGTAAGCAGAGAAGGACTAGAATGTCTGGACTGGTGTTATCTGAAGGACACCAGAAATTAGACAAACTAGTTCTATATGCCAGAGCTGCTTTGCTGCCTATGTTCCAAATAAGCCATTCCTTAAAATGCTGGTCACACAGTGAAGCGAAGAGAGCCAATGGTGTCACTGCTATATAGTTTAACCTATAAAACCTCCTCCCTACAGTAACTTGCTGCTAAACAATTCATCTACACAGCTGCTACTGTACCTGCGGAATGGCACTGTTTTAGATTCACAGCTGACAAGGATTTTGCTGGGTGGTGCTATCATTGAGTACATAACCATTGTGGGATTTTGCCAAGTGGCACTAGTGGGCCCTAGTGTGCTTCTTATGGACTCTCCTTCAGGAATAAGTCACAAATAACTATCCTTTCCTTTTATTGCCTAAAAATAAAATGAAAACCTTATCTTTCAGAAGCTATCCCTGTGTACTTCTCTCACCACCCAAGCTATGGATAGGAAAATTATACTGCGCCCTT
>RJWT010029777.1:0-14843 GCA_004365215.1 Cuniculus paca | reverse complement strand
GCCAGGGCCACTCCTTCAGACATAGGGTTTAAGGTTCATGGTTGATGAGATGTAAAATCCCCTCCGACCATAAATGTGTCTGCTCCTGTGAGTCACTAAAAGTGTGAGATTGGGAAATGTGGATTCTGGGTTCCCGCACACCCTGAGGAGCCATGGTCTGCTCACCTACCCTGTGGCCATTACTCTCCTTGTGTCCCCCTTGTAGCAGTAGACTCAGTCAGAGGCAGCTGAACATGAGAAGGAATTACACAGTTCTACATGCAGGTCACTAGTCTGGTGAGTAGAACCATCTGCAGCTGACCTACTCTCAGGACCATTAGGGTTCTAAGTGGGATCTTTATGATACAATGCATCTGAATTCTCCAAGGGTCCTACCTCATTGTGAAAGTATCCATATCTTATATCAGAAAGCATTCTGAATGAACCACTTAGGACAGAATTCTGCCTCTCTGGTACCTCATGCTCTTTCTTTCTTTCTTTCTTTCTTTCTTTCTTTCTTTCTTTCTTTCTTTCTTTCTTTCTTCCTTCCTTCCTTCCTTCCTTCCTTCCTTCCTTCCTTTCTCTCTCTTTGTACTTTCTCGGTTGATGTTTCCATGATCTTCATGAGGTAGGGAACAGCTCTGCCACTCCATCTTTGAGGAATTAACACTTAGAGCCTCAGGGGTTGGACCCACTTGGCAACCAGAAGATCTGGGATTAGAACCAGACTGTAACCCCACAGTGAAGGCACTGACAAGCCATTTTAAGCAGGGATCTAGCGGGTCCTGGCTCAGCCCTCTTGAGCACACATGCTGTTATCAGAAATGCTTCTCCTGTCTCTGGTCATGGGAGACTTCATCTCTGGCTTCCCTAGAGTCTCCGTGGGAAGATGACTTGAAGCCAGTTTTGAGTTTTGTAGAAACTTCTCCAGCACCAGGCAGGTACTCAGGGGTGGGTGCAGACTTGATTTTACAAGTACATCTGTTCTGTTTATTTTTGCTTCTTAGCAGTATTATCAACTTCTGCTCCATATGGGTGATCCATATTGTGCCTTGGTGAAATGATACCACATTATGCTTTTATGCCTCTATCATCAAACACTACTCGTGAAAAAATCACCAGGTTTGCCTAGGTTCATCTGTTCAATTTATTTTTCCCCAAACTTTATTTTGAATAAAACACCTACGGTAAATGTGATTTATGTAAATGAATAAAACAAAACTGTTATATAAGCTTTTTTGACATCATTCAGTCCCGTTCTGTTGGGCACCACTATACAAAATCCTTTGGCACCACGCTTTCCATAGAATTATATTATTTCTGAAATCACAGAGCCAGAGAGATAAAACTATAATATACTTTCAAATGTTTTAATTTAATTTTTTTTCCTTCTCTCCCCAAGCTTCCCATATGGAGGAACTCCAATATTTTAAAAGAAGCTTTTTACTTACGAGAATCTTTCAGCATGATTCCAAGTGCCTGTAGCTACTTCTCTCTCTCATCATCTTTGCATTTCTCTATTTTTCTCACACCTTGCTCCCTGGTTTTATTTAAAGAATAGCAATCCATCTTTGCCCCCCCCCACCCTTTATTGTTGTATTTTCTTGCTTTTTATCCCCTGGGACCTTGGGTAGACGAATTTTCATTTCTTTTTGAGCCTGTGCTTGAGGCCAACTGCTGTGCCCTGGATTACGCATATTATCTCACTTACTGCACACACTGAGTGGCTCAAGGATGTGTTCTTATCTCTGCTGGGCAGACAGGAAATGGAGGCTCAGGGGGCTGAAGGCCTGGCCAGCTCAAAGGCATATGGCTAGACTTGCATGATGCCACTGAACTTGTGGGTGTCCGTGTTCACACAGGTGGTGGGGTCCTGTAAGATATGCGCTTTTGCACTTGTCCTGTCTGGGACAGAGATGACTCCAAGACAGCTAATGCCCAGGGCAGTGAGTTGAGTCAAACGTCCTGTTAACCCAAGAGCGTCACACTGCAGATGTTGATTCACTTCCTGCTGAAGAAGCTGCCAAGGTTTTAGGGTCAGTGAAGCTCTCATGTCCCCAAGGGAGGGGGTGACCTATCACAGCAACACACAGAGCCATATGAGGTGTGCAATCATAAACATGTGATTGAACCTGCGTCCAGGTTTCATTTCCTCATAGCCTAACCCTCCATTTCCCCTAATGATACCCTTCGATGGTGAAATAAACCATGGATGAATTCATGGACTATTGATCCAATCAGGTGTCCAAGGCAGATTTTATATCAAGGGAGGACATCAGCGTTTAAACTTGAGACGGTGTACGTGAAAGCTTTTGCAAATTATACGCTACTAAAACATATGCTGCTTTGGTTATCGTAAATATAAGCATGTAAGCAGGAAAATGCATCAGACTTTTTCATCATTAGCAAATGTCAAATGGCTTGGATACCTGTGGTTCATTTTTCCATTTTTCTTGGGAGAACTGTCGACCAGTAAAAGTTGAGCCAGAAACAGTTGAAGCAGAAATAGAACCTTCCTTACTACTGAGATACCCTTTACTAGCTTTCTCAGAGCTCTCCGGAATTTTTTTTTCCTTTGTAAATTGCACACGGGATATGCAAATATTGAACTCTTTAATTGAGTGAGTCTCTTGTGGGTTCCCCTTCAGAAAATCCACTCTTGTTAGAGTAACTGCCGAAGCTAGAAACTTTTGGATGGTTAACTAAGAGGACATTTCTCGTCTTCTAGTTTCCTGAGTACTGGAATAGAAAGTAGTTCAGAATAGCAGGACAGCTGTTAAGAAAGGATGCTCAAGAAGAATAGAGCTGGAGATGGGTTGGTATTTTCCCCACCACAGGGTCATGTGCAATTACCTTAGCCTAAACTTAGTCCTGAATACACAGAGTCCAATCTCTGTTTCAAATGATAGCCACAAAGAGGAGTTAGTTATACGAAACATACGGGCGTTGCCCTTGGCCAGTTGACTCCATTGGCTCATAACTCATACTCAGTGTGGGGGTTTGGGGATCTGTTTTTGATTATGAGAACAAAGTCTCCACACTGCTCTTATTTCTCATCCCATTTCTGCTGCAGGGGAAGGAATGTGCTCCTCCTAGTACCTAAAAACATGGCCAGTTCTCATGGGAAAAGTACCATCATAAAGCCCTGTCTTACTACAGTGAAATTTGCGTGTCACAGTAATTGTTATTCTAAATAAGGTGACATTCTTTTCTTCCTACACAGTTGGTATTTGGCAACGAATAATGTATTTCACCAAGAAATAATTCCCTCTTGGACAGTGAGGGCTTAGAAGTGTTGGAGCCATAAAAGGCTTTCTGAAGTGTTTTACCCCAATTAAGACAAGGATTGAAGAAAGGGTAGCCAGGGAAAGACATCAGCAAAAGATTTGCGCAAGGTCACTGTGTAGGAGCCTCGCCCTTGTATGCAGTATGGCTGTTCTATGTACCGGATTCTCCACATGCACTTGACACTTCAAGAAGGATCAGGTTCCTCTCTCTTGCAGGTGACAAAGCAGAAACTCAGAGAAGCAACTGACTCACTTAGCTGAAGCCATGGGCATACTTGGTCGCCTCCCGCCCAGATCTGTCTTTCTCCTTCTTTCTCAATCTCTTCCCTAGTTCGTATTCATTTTTCTTCGTATTTAACATCACACTCAGAGAGTGTGATTGCATTGATCTCTTCTTCAAGATTCTCCCAGAAAGAATAGCTACGGAATTCTGGGGCCACTATAAGGAGGTTAGCTCAGGTAGATCCAGTTAGTAATCAGGCTTTTCCTTATTCCCTGTCCCTCACAGCAAGGAATGAAGCACAGAAATGATTCAGGGTTCTGATCAGCCTTTTCTTTCCTCTGTTGGCCGAACAAGTTTTCCCAGACTTTGGAACAAGAAAAAAAAAATAGTGCTTTCTCCTAATGATACAACAGTCATCGAGTGAAGACATCATCTTTCACAGCAGGACTTCAAGCTTATTGTCTGGTGAGTAGAATGGGGGAGAACAGTATAGGATGGCTTTGGGAAAATTTTTTTCATCTCTTTTAGCTTTCGTTTTTCTTTTATGATTGAGTATGCTTATGCCTAACACGCTGTGTTCTCTGGAGAATCATGTAAGTTAAGCACTCAAAAATGCCAGCATTCTCACCAGCATGAAGGAAGGCATCATAGGGCTTTGAGATTACCTGGCTCTCATGAACTAATCTCACCCCACTCCTAAATTCACATTGTCTCTTGTTAATGGTGGTCAATCATTCTTAGGTTCTCAACAAGGGTCTCAAAGTTCTAGAAACAAGCCCAGGTTCCATATTTCACTTTCCAAACTCCATGCTTGAGTCCTTTGAGTTCTATCTGAGATCTACCTTCTACTATCTCTGTCCATACTCTAGCCTGTCTTCAGCTTTGCTGTTTAGTTTTATTGCCCTGTATCTGTAGCCAGTTTCCTCTTTCTCTGTTTTTTTTTTAATAAGCTGTTTTTAAGAGCAGATTTGGGTTCACAGAAAAATTGGATGGAAAGTTGAGATTTCCCATATCCCTCCTGACCACATATATGTATTATTCCATCCACATCTTCCATGACAGCAGTGAATTTGTTGCGATTGATGCACTACACTAACACATCATCAACATCTCAAATTTGGATGTTCTATGACTTCAAACAATAAATAATGACAAGTGTCCACTATGATATGATACAGCAGTTTAGCGGCTCCCCAATCCTCTGTGATCTCCCCACTCACCCTTACCTTTTCTCTAGTTTCTGGCAAACACTCACTTTTTATTGTCCCCATAATTGAGCCTTTTCCAGAGTGCCCTGTAGTTAGAATCGTACAGCATACATCCTTTGCAGATTGTCTTATCGCATTCAGTGATGCGCTTTTAAGTTTCTGTCATGTATTTAAAAGGTTTAGTAGTGCATTTCTTTTTAGTGCTAAATCATACGCATTCCCTGGATGCACCTATTTCTTCATCCTTTACCCTACTAAAGGATGTATTGGTTGTTTCCAAGGTTGGGGATTTATGAACAAAGTTGCTGTATACATTGCGTGCAACCTTTTGAGTGGACCTGGGTCAATGCCAAGGAATGCGATTGCTGACTTACAGGGACAGAGTATGTTTAAGTTTGTAAGGAAGCTCCCAACCATCTTGAGAAGGGACTGTGGCACTTCGCCATCCCCCCAGCAATGAACTAGAGTTCCTGTTTTCCACATCCTCAGGAGGATTTGCAATTGTTAGTATGCTGGATTGTGCTGTCTCGTTATTGTTTTAACTAGCATTTCCTTAATGACATGACATGGTGTCTCTTTTCAAGTCACTCGCTGTTTCTATCCCTTTGGTAAAGTGTCTGTTTATATCACTGTACCATTTTTTTATTTTAGAGAGAATAAAAAAGACAAAACAATAAAAACAAAACAGAACAATAAAAACAATATAGGTTTTCAAAACAAGCTGGTAGGAAATTCACAATCGTTGTGTTGCAAATTGTTGTCTTCAAAATAGCTGATTGTTTCATTTTGTATTGGGCTATTCATTTTCTTATTACCAAGTTTTAAGAATGTAGAGCCAGGCTTGCATAGCTGGGATCAACATCCCTGAGCTATGGTGTTTAATTCTTTTTATGTATTCTTGGGTTAGTTTTTTTTTTTTTTGCGGCACCGGGGATTGAACTCACGACCTTGCGCTTGCTGGGCAAGCACTTAGACCACTGAGCCAAATCCCCAGCCCTGTTTTTGAGACAGCGTCTCACTATGCCGTTCAGGCTGGCCTTGAGCTCACTTTGTAGCCCAGGCTGGTCTCGAACTCACAACAATCCACCTGTCTCAGCCTCCCGAGTACTGGGATTACAGGCGTGAGCCACCATGCCCGGCATATTCTTGGGTTAGATTTGCTAATATTTTCTTGAGAATTCTTGCTTATATGAAAAAGTAAAAATTCATGGAAGATATTTGTAGATTTCTCTTTGTTTCCCTCTTTTCTCCTTTTTTCTGTCTTTCCCTTTTCTTTCTTTCTTTCTTTCTTTCTTTCTTTCTTTCTTTCTTTCTTTCTTTCTTTCTTTCTTTCTTTCTTCTTTCTTCCCATCCCTTCTTCCTCCCTCTCTCCCTTCCTTCTTTCCTGAGATGTCTTTTTCCAATTTTGGTATTAGAGTAAAACTGGCCTCATAGAATTCTCTCTTTAACTTTATGAAGAGATGTTGCAAAGAATGTATATTATTTTGTCTCTTTAATAATTTTTTACTAGAATTTAACCATGCACTTATCTGGACTTGATCTTTCTCTTTTGGGAGGTTATTAAATATGAATTTCTTTCTTTCTTTCTTTCTTTCTTTCTTTCTTTCTTTCTTTCTCTCTTTCCTTCTTCTCCTTCCTTCTTTCCTTTCACTGAGGATCCAATCTAGGTGTACTCTAATACTAAGCTACATTCACAGCTTTTTTTTTTATTTTAAAGAAAATAGGACAAAACAAAACAGAACAGAATGAAAAAAGCAAAAGAAAACAGTATAGAGTCAAACATAATATAGCATTTCAAAGGAGAACACTGCAAGCTACACAGGTTTTCAAAACATAACAACAGGAGTTTAACAAATGAGACACTATAGTAGTCACAGCTTTTTTTTTTTTTTTTGAGACAGAGTCTCACTCAGTTACTCGCTTACCCAGGTGGGACTGAAACTATGGTCTTTTTTCTGCCTCAGCCTCCCTGAGTGCTGGGATTACAGGCTTGTACCACTGTGCCTAGCTGGGCTTCAATTCTCTAACAGAAATAGGACTGCTCAGATTCTCCCTTCTTGAGAGTTTTGACAGGGTGTACCTTCTAAGGAATTTGGTCGCTTCCTCCAGGTTATCAAATTTGTGGGCACACAAGTGTTCGTCGCATTTCATTTTTGATTCTTTTAAAGTCCACAAGATCTGTACTGGTGTCTTTACCTCATTCTTGGTGTTAGAAATATACTTCCTCTCTGATTTCCTTGCTTTGCCTGGTCAGAGGCCTCATGGTTTTATTGATCTTCTCAAAGAGATTAAACCATTGAGTTTATTCAATGTTCTCTACTACTTTCTTATTTTAAACTTTGTTTATTTCTGTATTAATTTTTTCATTATTATTATTATTTTCTGCTTACTTTGTGTTTCATGTGTGTACCTGTGGGTGTCTGTGTCTGTGTTAGTTTCAGGTAGTAGAAACTTAACTAACTGATTTTATGCTTGTATTCATTTGCTATGAATGCAGTCAATGCTGCGAATTTCTCTCAAGCACAGTTTCACATATTCAACAGATCTTGTAAACTTTGTGTTTTTATTTTCATTTAGTTCATTTTTTTAAAGACTTTACTTGGGATTTCCAGTGTGATTGATATATTATTTAAAAGTGAGTTGCTTAATCACCAAGTATTTAAGGATTTTCCAATTATGTTTCTACAAACAATTTTTAGTTTATTTTGCATCTGAAAGCAGGTGCTACATGATTTCTAGTATTTTACATTTGTTAGGTCTGTTTCCTAGCCCAGAATGTGGTATATTTTGGTGAATGTTCCATGCGAGTTTGAGAAGAGTACATATTCCATTGTTGCTGGATAAAACAATCTGAAAAATGTCAATCATATCTCCTTGATTGATGGTGTTGAGTTCAGTTGTGTTTTTTTTCTGTTTTTCATGCTGCTGGAATTTTTAGTTCTGGGGGAGGGATCAACTATTTTCAACTACAATGATAGATTTATCTGCTTTCTTTTTTTTTCAGTTTTTTTGTTTTTGTTTTTGACCTCATGCATTTAATGCTGGTGAGACCCACATACTGTATTATCGTGGTTAATTGCCCCCCCTTTTTAAACTATGTAATGCCTCCTTATTCAAGATAAATTTCTTTGCTCTGATGTCTGCTCTGTCTGAAATTAGTATAGCTACTCTTCATTTCTTTTGATTAGTGTTAGTAGTATATCTTTTTCCATGCATTTATTTTTAATCTGCTTATGTCTTTGTATTTAAAGTAGAAATATTGTGGACAACATACATTTGGGGTTTGGTTTCTGATTCAATCTGACAATCTTTTAAAATTTATGCATTTTAGAACCTTACATTTGAAATTGTTATCATTGCAGCATTTGTGCCTTTTAATGAGGATGCTATAGTATTTAATATTTTTCTCTGCTTTTTTGGAATATTGGTTATGCTTTTTTTTCTTTTTTTTTCTCTTTTTTAGTGGTTGCTTTACAGTTTCTAATATACACTTATAACTAATCTAATCAAAATCCATTTTTAAATAACACTATACCACTTTGTGGCTATTATGAGCACTTTATAACTTCAAAGCACATCTAATTCCTTCAATCTGTTTATTGTATCGTGGCTATCATTCATTCATTTTACTTATACTTAAATACATATAAACATATGTACATATATAAGAGACATAAATAAATTTTTACTATTATATTTTGAAAGATGATTTTTCTGCTAGAGCAATTAAAAATGAGGAAATAGAAGTTCTTATTTTAACTTTTCTTGTTTCTGTCTTGTACTTTAGTTTTCAGAGTAGACTTCAGTCTGACTCAAATCCTTTCCCTTCTAAGTAATTTAACATTTTTGGCAAGCGGGTCTTCTGGAATCAAAGTTTGTCAATTTTCTTTCTGAGAATATTTTTATTTCTACTTTAGTCTTTAAAGATGATTTAACAGGGTACAAAACTCTTAGTTGTTTGTTCTTGTTTCCTCTGAACACTTTAAATTTTTCACTTTTTGTTTGCATGGTTTTGGGGGAGAAGTTGGGTGTAATATTTAGCTTTTCTCCTCTGCAGTGAAGCAAAGCTAGCTCCCCTCACTTCCACAGTTTCTGTAGAAGTTCCCGCTGTGCCTTCTTGCTCTGGTTATCTGGTTGTAATAATTTGCCTGTTTGTGACTCCACTATTATGAGCAGTCGTTTGCCCTGTGACTTCCTTTCCCTTTGCTAGGAGAATTATGGAGATATATAAATTTGCATAACTTTTTACCTATTGTTAGGACACAATTGTGGTCTCTGAGTTCCTTCCATGCCAGAACGAAAACCTGGTCCATCTTCCTGCAATATGATGTGTCACGCTTGGTCCTCAGCTATCTTCCTGATGAGATCCACCTCCCACTTGGGACACACAACCTGGTTTTTCTTTCAATCTTTCCCTCTTTGTCTAACCTCTTTGCTTCCCACTGTATTCATATCCTAAGCCTTTCTAAACCTGGGGTCCTGGCTCCCATCTCTGTGTCTTATGGAGTGCCCTATGCTATCTCTGTAACCCAGTTCTGTGTTCTTTCACTCATTCACTCACTCTTCCATATTTTGTTCAAAAACCATCTTTTCTCCACATCAACAGCCTAAGCTAAATTTAGTGGCATCTTCCCTTTGCCTTGCAGCCTATTGGCAGAGCAGTTTCAACCTTAAGACTCTGCCTCTTCCTTCCCCTTGGTGCCACCTGCTCAAACATGTAGTGCGTTATTCTCTCAGGTAGACAAATGAAAGACCAACAGTTGGACTTAGCTGGTGTGATGCTTTAAAATCACCTTCACCCAGACCCTGTGTATCAACAGCAAGTCTGAATTTTGGTCTTCAAATTCCTTTGAGTGACTTTTTTTTCTACACTTAAGATTGAACTCAGGGTGTTTGTGCTGAGCTACATCTGTAGCCCTTTTTATTTTTATTTTTTTATATGAAGACAGGCACAACCTCTTCCTAAGTGTCCGAGTCAGCTGGGTTGGACCTGGAACTTGTGCTGTGATTTCAGACATGCGTCACCATGTCTGGCTTCTTTTGTATGAATTTTTAATTGGATCCTTCAATTGTCCTTTGAAAACTGTTCCAAGGTAAGATTTTCTTTCTGTACTTTCTCCTATTTAGTGAGTACCATAATCAATGTTTTTCCTCCTTTAATAATTTTATAGTCCTACAATTGTATAATTACATGTGCAGTGTAATTAAGGCATGGGTCAACTTGCTTAACCACAATTATATATTTCTTAAAGCTTAGGAACACTATCATCACTGGCTCACCACCTACTCCTACTTCTGGAATTACTTATTCCTAGCTGCATACTGAACTATGATATTGGAGGACTGGACAGGTGCTCTTCATACTGTTTGGATTGTACACAGCCAGCGCATCAGTGAGAAATGACTGAGACTACCATTTCCTAATGACACAGGTTCAGATCCAAATGTTGGAAATCTTGGTACAGGTGCAAGAGCTATGATTGGCAAATTGAAGAACGAGAGACCTCAATTTCTGTCCTCCTGTGTGACAGACACACTGCTCAACCTTTTGCTACTTTTCTTGGTGACACACTTTCACTTTTATTCAACCAAGTGTCCTTCTCTTTCCATGAACAGATTTTGATCTCACTTCTTTATATTGCCAACTTCTTAGAATCTGCACACAGTAGCATTTCTTCCTTCAATTCTGTTGTCTTTAGAGATTTTTATTTCATTATGTACCAAAATCCTCTAATCCCATCTCTTCTTTTTTTCTCTACTTCTTTTTTTCAGGTCAGATTAGGAAATAAATTGTGGAAACTCAATATACAAAACAATGGCTTTTTCACCTGCCCATTATTTAATTTGTGCTTAATCTAAGAAAGTGGTTAGGAGGTTCCTTGCATTATTTAAATCAAGCCTTATAGGTAATGCATTCTGAAATCCCGTGCAGCAAAAGTCTGCAGTGTATAGAATCATCTTGGTCTCGTTTCAGTGTCCTGTATAATTTTACCTCATTTTTCTGATCCATCTCATCAAAGTGTGGGACCCCTTGGAGTGTGTGGTTTCACTTTGACCGGGCAAAAAGGCTACTAACACACAGGTGACCCCAGCTCCGGTGTTGCCCCTAAGACCTTTGTCACTATTCCAAGTAGACTTTCAAACGGCCACATCTTAAAGTCTCTAGGAGCTCTCTTCGCTTAGTAATTTGAACTTCCTTTCTATTTTGGGAGATCATGAGATCTACTGCTGCTCTATTCCCGAGGTACGTGTAAAATGAATTCTCTTATCAGGTCTGCCTGGCCAGGATAGATAATTTAGTGACAGAACAAAAAGTGTTCTTGTGTGATTTCTACCCAGTTCCTTTTGCAAAGGAAGCATGTGATTTCACGGAATTTTTACTTTTTTATTCGAAGTTGCTCCATTGGAATTAGCTTCAATTCCTCTTTTAAATAGACTGTATCAAAAATGTTTAAAATCCATAGCATCGTCGAAGCCGCACATTATGTCTGAGGACAAGGACCAGGAGCATTCGCTGAGCCTTATCAGCGCTTCACATAGGTATTGAGTTTGCAGATTGACTGCATGATGAAAAAAGCCAGAGCCTAGTGGGTTATTTAGCTTTCTCTTCGGAGGAACCTGTCACTGCTAGTAAACTGAACTAATGTGATTTATCGGATCCATTTCAATACTAGAGAGCAAAATGGCTTCTGTTTAGCAATCACCACGGAAACAGCGGTTATAAACTTACAAGGCCAGTGCTGCTCAAATATCTAGGCTAAGCACTTTTTAAATTAGCACTTCCATCTTGTTAGTGGTCTGTAAATGAGAAGCCCTCTAAGTAATCAGATGTTCACAAATGCAGCCATTGCTCATGGACCACTGACACTTGGAAGACGAAAGCTGCTTTGCTAAGGAGGGCTGGCTCTGCAGCAGGGTTTTCATGGAGAAACTCTTCAGCTGGGAAACACCGTTTGTGGCTCTTCTTGGATAAGCCATTGCTCACTGTAATGCCTTTTAACATCGTGCTTATACTACTATTAATTATTTTTTATTTAATCAGGAACTATGTTTATGGAAACATTCTATTGGGATACACCCGGTCTGTGGACCCATCCCCTGCACACTCTGCATTAGAGTTCACATCCATCTTTTGCTTAATCCTAAGAGCGGGTAGGCATCACTCAGGGTGTAACTGTAACCAACGCTGCTGGCCTGGCCAGGTCTCTTCTCACTGAGTGACAGCTTGGTCCAGGTCCTGTGACAACCATCAGATGGTCATCTTATTTTTTTTTAATTTTTATTTTAAAAAGAATAATACCAAACAAAATGAAACAGAATAAAGTCAATCAAAACAAAACAATGAGAGTGGTACAGGACTTCAAAACAAGATACTGGGAAATCAACAATGGCTACCATAATACGTCATGTTACCTCTAAAATAGCTGCCCATACCATAAGGCATAATAAAATCAAACAAAACAAAAAAGATTAAAACCAAACCAAAAAAAAAACAATGAAAATAATACAGGACTTCAAAACAAAGTGACAGGAAATTAACAATGAGTACCATCTGCCCTTTTTAGACATTTCCTTCCCTTTCACCTTCTCAATATCTATTGTATATTTTGGATCCCACCAACTTCTTCAGTTTTTTATATTAGGGAGACAACACAATGTTCACCCCTGTGAGTCCAAACCATTTCACTCATGAGCATGATCTCAAGTTGCATCTATTTACCTACAAGAGCCTCAAGGTTATCCTTCTTTATAGCTGAGTAGCTTTCCATTGTATAAAAATGCCATATCTTTTCTATCCATTCCATGGTTGATGGGCAAGCTACCCTTGCTTTTTTCTGGATCCCCATCATATGAAGCATTGTCTTGTCTCCTTTGACCTTCGGCCCATGAACTTTCTTTTCAAGTCAAATGTGTTTCTTGTATACAGCATACTGATGGGTCCTGTCTCCTGATCCACTCTGTCTGTGTTTCCTTTTATGGGTGAGTTGAGGCCATCTACATTAATGGTTAGGATTAACACGCACTGACTCATCTCTATCATGCTATCCTCCTGCCATTGGTTCCCTTCATTCAGTTGCCTGCTCTGCTCAGCGATCCCCCTCTGTCACTGCTCTTGAAATCATGGTCATCTTTATTTCTCTGTTGTATATCCTTCAGCACTCTCTGTAGGGTTGGTTTGGTGGTCGTGAATTCCTTCAGTTGTTCTTTATCATGGAAATATCTTATTTCTCCATTAATTTTGAAAGGTAGTTTTGCAGGGTACATCAATCTGGGCTGGAAGTTGTTTCTTTTCAGGACTTGAAGCACTTCACTCCAGCCTCTTCTTGACTTTATGGTTTGTGTGGAGAAGTCTGTCTTGTTTCTAATGGGTTTTCCTTTACAGATGATCTGTGTCTTTTCTCTAACAGCCCTTAATAGTCTGTTCTTGTGCTGAATTTCTGGGATCTTGACTATTATATCTGGGTAGAGATTTATTTTGGTTATGGCTAGTTGAAGCCCTATATGCCTCACTAGTCTGCATGTCAGTTCCTTTTCCCATACTTTTTTCTGCTACTATTTGTGAAAATAGTCTTTTTATGTCATTTGTGTTGACTCCTGCTTTTTTGCTAACACCTATTTCTTTTAAATTATTTCTCTTTGTGTCATCTTGCAGCTGTTGAATTGTTATTTCCGGGTTCCTTGTTATTTTTAAGAGATCTTTCCTTTCATGATCACAAGCTGCAATCCTGTCTTTCAAGTGGTTTTGCCAGCTTTCAATGGAGTTTTTAATTTCCTGGATATCTCTTTGAAGCTGTTTCACGCATTGTAGTTCTTTCCTGTATTGTTCATTCAAAGTTTCCATCATTTTACAATGCTCCTCTTTTTTATCCATGTCTTCTTTATTTTTTTATTTTTTTGGCTGCACCAGGGATTGAACTCACTACCTTGCACTTGCCAGGCAGGTGCTTAGACCGCTGAGCTAGATCCCCAGCCCTGGTGTTTTTGAGACAGGGTCTCACTATGCCATTCAGGCTGGCCTTGAGCTCACTTTGTAGCCCAGGCTGGTCTTGAACTCACAACGATCCGCCTGTCTCAGCCTCCCGAGTGCTTCCATGTCTTCTTTAGATATGCTCAGCATTTTTTTATTATGTTGGCCATTTGTTCTCTTACCTGAGATATTATTTCTGATCTGATTACTTTTACAGTTTCATGAAGTTGTTTCTTTACTTTGGTTGTTATCTTTTCAGAAGTTTCAGGTGTGCAACTTCCAGTTTCTTCCATTTCTATGTCACCTAGACTCATGCTGTGTGGGCTGGAAATCTGAGATTGACTTTTGCTCCTTCATCTTGACATTTTCCTGGGTTCCCCCAGACAAGCCAGTTGTGGGGTCCCAGGCACTTCCCATGTTGGCTGCCTGTCCACAGTGTATGTTCAGGGAAGGCTTCAGGAAAGCAGTGAGTGACATGTTTAAAGCATGAAGAAAAATGTGTAAGACTGGATGGGTAAAGGCAGAAAGAGAGCAGATCATTCTGGACCAAGTACAAACAGAGTAAGTGAAACAGTGACTGTATTTCAAGGGTCATAGAGATGGTGGCAAAAATAGTGAAGAGCAATGATTAAAATGTAGGGTCAGAAACCCATGTTGAATTATTTGAGCCAAGATAAAGAAATTTGACTTTGTTTGCAGACCAGGCTTAAGAAATAAACAAATAAAATTGATCCTTTTTAAAGTAATACTTGAGACCAAACTTAGACACATAGGCCAGATACAGTAGAACTCTCTGGCTGGTCAGGGTAGCACCCTAGAAATCTGCCCATTCCAAACCAGAATCCTACATTGACTTTGAGCACAACTCGAGACTGACTGCTAGAGAAATAATGCTATTTCAAAGCCTATTAAAGCAGAAGATTTTCAAAGTAGGGTTTGCATCTTGGAAATATGGAAGTTAGGAAAAGACCTCAGTTTCTTTGGTAGATGAAGAAGACGTAGGGTGGTTATCAGAACTTGGTGATCAGTTGATTTGCACAGTAAGGCAGCAAAAGGAATGAAGCTGGACATCGGTGATTTGGTATAGATTGGAGCTCATTTGACAGAAAAAAATGAAACTGACAAAATAATCCTGAGGTGGGGGTGTTAACAGCTTCTTCAGATAATGGACATTGCAC
>RJWT010029776.1:0-14833 GCA_004365215.1 Cuniculus paca | reverse complement strand
AGAGTTAATGTTACTGTGTTTTCAGCTCTTGGAAAATGGGCCATTCTTTCTGGATGAGATGGTTTCAGAAGAGATCATATTAACTATCATTTGAATTACTGTCTCTTTATAGATAATATGTTATTTCTTTTCCCTGTTTTTAAGATTTTTTCTTTTGTTTTTAGTTTTCATAAATACAATTTTGATGTATCTTGGTGTATCTTTTCACTTAGTTTCTTGAAATCAAAGAAATCTAGATTTCTTTGCAATTTGTCTTAAGGCAAATTTAGGAAATTTTCATCCATTTTATCTTAAACACTGCATAACTCTCACACTCTTTCTCTTAATAATTAATAATACTAGATTTTTTGTTGCTGTCCCTTAGATCTTGGAGGCTTTTTTTTTTGCGGCACCGGGGATTGAACTCACGACCTTGCGCTTGCTGGGCAGGCGCTTAGACCGCTGAGCTAGATCCCCAGCCCTGTTTTTGAGACAGGGTCTCACTATGCCATTCAGGCTGGCCTTGAGCTCACTTTGTAGCCCAGGTGGTCTCGAACTCACAACGATCCTCCTGTCTCACCCTCCCGAGTGCTGGGATTACAGGCGTGAGCCACCATGCCCGGCTTTGGAGGCTTTTTTTCCCCAGCCTTCTTTCCCACTGTTGTTCAGTTTGAGTAAATTCTGTTATCTTGTCTCAAGTTCAGTGGTTCTGTATTCAGCCATTACTAGTTTATAATTGAGATCATCCATCAATTTTTAAATTTTAAATTGTGTTTTTCATATCCGTAATTTCCATTTGGTCTTCTTTTACAATAGTGGGGATCAAACCTAGGTGTGCTCTACCATACTGAGCTATATCCTCAACTGTGCTTGGCCATTTGGTTCTTTGTACGTAACTTTTATTTACTTCCTGAGATTGTTATTTTTCGTTTGTTTCAAGAGGACTTAACATTGATTCATGAAGCATTTTATTTTAAAAATAAGAACTGCTTTAAAATTCTTGTTAGACATTTCCAGTATCTGTTTTATTTTGGTATTGACATCTTTTCTCATTCAGATTTCCTGAATTTTCCTGGGTTTTTGTCTGAAAAATGAATTTTAATTGTATCTTTGATATTATAGTTATGTTTGGGACTGCCACTCCTATTTAAATCTTACATTGAGCAGGTAGTCAGCATGTTGAGATTTAGTGTGTAGGTTCTGGCCTACCTTTGTGTACTGCAGTTCTTATGACAGTTTAAATTTTTAGAGCCAAAGCAGTGGTACTTTGCAACTTCATTCTGGGGTGCTGGCAAGGATTCTGCTTGTGGCTGTTGAAGCTTTCTTTAGGGATGAGAGTGAAAAGCACTCCTCTGGGGTGTCCCCTTCTTAAAGATGAGGAAAAAGGCATAGAAGGTGCTGGGCCTGTGTCTCCTTACACCTCTGGGTAAAGAGAAGAGAGAGACACAAGTCTCTGCTGACACTGCTTTGGCTAAGTGATCAGGCTGTCTAAAGTTTCCTTACCTTGGGAAATGGGAGCAGAGGCTCCCAGTAGGTCTTTCCTTGACTTTCTTTTGATTTGTCCAGAGAGACCAGGGTTTTCTTGTCTATGCCTGTTTGTGTGTTGGAGGACTCTGGTGCCCAACCTGGGATGTATAGGAGGAGACAAAAAAAAAAAAAAAAACCCAGGGAACAACTCAGTGTTGTTCCTCAAGTCTTGAAGTTCTAGCCATCTGAGGAAAATAAAGCCATTATATTTTGACCCAAAATCAGAGCACATTGCTTTCTTATTTACTGTTTTACTCAATGGAAAATACGCAAAGGGCATTTCTGCTGCATATCAAAGCATAGTGCTATCTCAAGAAAGCACTTGTGTGACGTTTTGGTATGACATCTTGAATCAGCTGTCTTTTTAAATAGTGTCATTTTATTGGATTTTTATATAAATAATAGTTTTCCAGACTTGGGTGTTGGGCATTAAAAAAAATTTAAAGAAGTGAGTCTACGACTTCAAAAAAAAAATGAAAACAAAATCAAAACTGCTGACAGTATTTTTTGCCAATGACAGAATTTGTGCTTGCAAGACAAAAATCAGGATTTTGGAAATTTTAATCTACCAGTGTGAACTTACCAGCTTCTCAATACCTAAATACTTTTCTGATGGCATCTTTTTTTTGCATATTGTACAATGAAATATATCAACATTTAAACCAGTAGTGACTGATGAATGATGTTAAAAAGTTTTTCATAGATAAAATTCTATTCAAAGTGTAAAATAGACCATTGACTTTTTAAAAAGTTATCACTAATATTATTTTTGATTGATAAATCATTTCTGTATACATTATAAGGGTACATTGTTTGTGTTTTGTGTGTGTTTAATATGTGAACCCAATGTGGCATGATTAAGTGAAGTAAATTAACATGTCCATCACTTAGTTTACCTATCATTTTTATGTTGAGACATTTGAAATGTTTTCGTAGTTATTTTGGAACATATAATACAATCATGTATTGAATAACAATGGACTGTATATATGATGATAGTCACATAAGATTATAATGGAACTGAAAAATCCTTACATTTGTACTGTATTGTTTTATGTTTAGATGTGTTAAAATATACAAATACTTAGCATTGTGTTACAGATGCTTGTGGAATTCAGTAGAGTAACATGCTATATGTGTGTATATTCTAGGAGTGATTGGTTATATGTAGTATACAAACTAGGTGTGCAATAGTGGTGGGTAAAATAATCTAGGTTTATGTATGTGTACTCCATGATATTTGTGCAATGACAAAATTGTCTAATATACATTTCTCAGCCTATATCTCTCTTTGTCTCTAGTCACATGGCTGTGACTACAATACATTATTTTATACTATAGTCACCCTACTGAGCAATAGAGCTCAAAACCTGTTCTCCCTGTGTACCTGAAACTTTATACCCATTTATCAGCTATTTCCCATTCCTTCTCCCCTCCCTATCCCAGTCGCTGGTAGTCATCCTTCTACTCTCTGAATACAACTTTATTAGATTCATATGTAAGATCAGTCAGTATTTGTCCTTCTGTGCCAGTCATATTTCACTTAGCCTAATGTCCTCCAGATTCATCCATTTTGTCACAAAGGACAGGATTTCCCCTCTTTAAAGAATGAATACGTATTCCATTAAACATATACACATACTTTTTTTAAAAATTTGTTTATTGATAGGCACTGTTGTGGTTTGCATCTAAAATGGCCCCAAAAGCCTGAAGTATTTGGAAGGTGACTTGACTATTGGGGTACTATAGTTGACTAAATGTTGCTAGGATGTGGGACCTGTTCAGAAGAGGAGGCTCAGTGGGTGTGACCTAGAACGGTGTATCTTCTTCTTCATCTTCTCCATTCTCTCTCTGCTTCTTTGCTGCCTTGAGGCAAGCAGATTTCCTTCACTATGCTCCTCAGCTGTGCCCTTTCTACCTGGGACCCAAACTTTAAACCCAGATAAGCTTCTTCTATTTTAGGTTCTAGATGTTGAGTTTTGTGTCTCAGTGATGGGAAAAGTGACTAAGACAGACATGTAGGTTGCTTTCATATCTTACCACTTGTGAATAATTCTGCAGTAAACACAGTGATTTCAGATCCTTTGAATAGAGTATACTCAGAAGTGGGATTACTGCTTCACATGGTAGTTCTACTTTTAGTTTTTTTGAGGGACTTACATATCATTTTCCACAATAGCTGTGTTAATTTACATTCCCACCAACAATGTGCAGGAGTTTCCTTTTCCTGTGTTCTCCAATATTTATCTTTTGTCTTTTTGATAATAGCCATTCTAACAGATGTGAGGTGATTTTGTGGTTGCCATGTTAATTTGTGTTTCCCTGATAGTGATGTTGAATAATTTTCATATACCTGTTGACTATTTCTGTGTCATCTTTGAGAAGTGTCTTTGTACATTGTTTGCCAATTTTTATCTGATTATTTGTTTTCTTGATATTATTTAAATTCCTTATGTATTTTGGATATTAACCCTTACCAGATGTGTAGTTGGCAAATATTTTCTTACGTTCTAAAAGTTGTCTCTTTGCTTTGCTAATTGTTTCCTTTGCTGTGTAGAAGCTTCTTAGTTTGATGCAATCCCATTTGTCTATTTTTGCGTTTGCTGATTATACTTTTGGGATCACATACAAAGATGCAAAACCCTAATCAATGTCAAGTAGTTTTTTCTCTGTTTTCTTCTAGCAGTGTTATAGTTTTAGCTCCTACATTTAAGTTTTTAATCCATTTTTGAGCTGGCTTTGTACATGGTGTAAGATAAGGGTCTAATTTTATGCAATGTAATTTACTATAGTTTGAACATGATTTGTCCTCTCCACAACTCATGTTGAATTTTATTGGCATTGTGGTGAGGCATTTAAGAGGTGATTGGGCAGAGCCCTCATGAATGGATTAATTCATTTTTGAATTTATGAATTCATGGGTATGAGTTATTGATGGAGTGGCCTTGTTATAAAAACAACTTATTTGGCTAGTTGGCTCTGCCTTCCTGTGTGATGTCCTTTATCATGTTATGACACAGCAGGAAGCCTTTACCAGATGTCACAGTCAAGTTCTTGGACCTCTCAACTTTCAGAGCACGAGTTAGAAAAAAAAACAACAACTACGACTATTATTTTTATAAGTGGACTAAGGGATCAATCAATGGAAGAGACTGTCCTTTCCCTATTGGGTGTTCATAGTACCTTTGTCAAAGTCAGTTGACTGTAAAATGTAGTTTTATTTCTGACTTTCCTGTCCTGTTACATTGGTCAGTGTATCTGTTTTTGTGCCAGTATCATTCTGTTCTGATTGTAGTTCATTTTATGATATGTTTTGAAATTAGGAAGTATGATATCTCCAACTTTGTTCTTGTTTGTCAGAACTTTTTGGATATTGGGTAGGCCACTGGATTTCAGTGTAACAGAGGTTGATACATCTGTTGATGGTATTTCAGACTTCACATAGCAGTAAGCCTGCAACACTATAACTAATGGGTTTTGGTATAGTATTTAGTTAAAATATTCATAATTACATGAAAAGGCTATTAAAGTACTTTTTTGTCGCAATTGCAGATCTCTGTGATGTTAGATTTTCTCATACACTTTAACTGAAACAACTTAGTTTGAATGTGGAGGCGTATGTAAAAATTCATCTGTCTTCTATGAGGCAAGCTATTAAAGAGATTTGAAAAAGTATAAAACAATTTCATGATTTTTCTTTTTTCTTATGAAAATTGTAGTCATTTTTAAAATGTATTACTTTCGTTCATATGTGATAGTTTTATTAGTTGTTTAAAAATTTGTGAATAAGTGTTTTAAACTTTTAGCAACTTTTGATTTCTAACATGGTAAATACTGATTGTATAATCCACAAAATAATTTTTAGGAATGTAAAGGACTCTTCTACCAAAGAACTTGAGAATCACTCGCCTAAGAGAGCTAAGGCAAGGAGGAGGAGAAGAGTGAGCCGTGGGCACGTGGCGTCTCACGTGAAACATCTTACAAGCTGTTTATGTGCTTTTCTTCTTTCTTCTTGAGTAATTTCATTTTCACAAAAGATGCTTTTTCTTTTTATATTGTCTCACTGATACACATTCCTTTCTGGGAATAAATGTAGCCAGTAAAGTAGTAGAACTCTATAATATACTCTTTATAAAATTAAATCCTTAGAACTATACTTGTTTTAACTTTACTATAACAAATATAATATATAAAAGTATAACTATATTTTGTTATAAATGGTAATAGAGAAATAATATTGATGCATTGGTTACTCATGCAAGAGTGAAGTAATTAGAAAGTTTATCAAGTATTGATAAGACAATAAAAACAATAAAAAACATTCGAGTTCTCTTTTTAAAAAATTTTTGATTATTGTAAATTTTGTACTTTAGTGGTTTATTGAAATATAATTTACATATGGTGACATATGCAACCTAGTGATTCTTTCCAAGATTTTCATTAAAATGTTTTACAGATATAAATTGTTTATATTAGTATGGATATGCAAGATGAGATGAAACAAACTGAAAGTAACAGTGGGAAAAAAAAGATGTGAGCTAGAGGAGAGATCAGTTGACAAGATGCATGTACTAAAATCTTACATGTTTATTAGGACTGGGGCACACATTTAATTCTTAGTTGTTTAACTTCCAGGTAAAGAGGGAAGCAAAAATTTAATTTAAAAATTTAATGATTAGTGGAAAAACTGATCCATAAGAAAAGCAAAAGTTGCAAAGATGCTCCTGTATTGAACTCAGACTGCTATAATTTCTTTTAAAGTGGATATAATATAGTGAAGTTCACAGTGTACTCAGCGTCTTACAGGGAAGTAACAGGATTCCCTGGGCTATGCTCCATAACTTTAGAAGAAGTACCTTAGCATAGCTGTGACCAGCAGTGTGGTATGGTAGAGGCGTAAAGCTTTCTGTTGTCCTGGCTTATTGTTCTGCATTTTTAAAGGAAATCCCTTGTGTGTGTGTGTGTGTTTTCTCCTTAGTTGAGATTTTGAAGGCAGTATATATGCAGTTTTACTTCCCAAAAAACTACCTACCATTATTTGTTTGCAGTCAAATGAAGAATCATATATCTGAGTTAAGTAATAAGAGCAGTTTAACAAGTGTAGGTACTGAATAGAAAGCCTGTGGACTAAAGTGGACTAAAGGAATTACTATACAGAGTGTTAACAGTTTCTTCTGAAATCAGCTTTGGGGTTGTTCCCACACACACGCAACAGAGGGTGACACAAGATCCAAACTTAAGGTGAATAGGCAGGACTTTCACTACTTTCTCTTCTCTTACAGGAAAGTGTAATTTCTTTTTTCTTCAGGCCAAAATATTTTGTTCTAGAGTGTTCTACAAGTCAAATCCCCATCAAAGGATAGAGAAAACAGTGTTGTTATGGTTAAGTAAATTTTCACTCAGTAAAATATTTTCCAGTTTGAACAGGGAGAAATTACATTGTACTTATTGCACAGCCATTCCAGAAGATTGGTTTGCTTCCATAGTGATCTTTTAAAGTTAACTTTCAGGGGCTGGGGATTTAGCTCAGCGCTTAAGTGCCTGCCTGGCAAGCATGAGGTCGTGAGTTCAATTCCCAGTACAAAAAAAAAAAAAGTTAACTTTCAGAAAAACCTAATGGAATTTTTATTTTTAAAAATCTTGGAGTCTTCTTGTGTCTTGTGTTCTATCCCATTGTCTGCATATCTATTTTTGTGCCAGTACCATGTTTTTATTACCATAGCTTTGTACTTTATGGTATAACTTGAAATCCAGGTTATAATGTCATTTGCTTTGCTATTTTAGTTCAGAACTGCTGTAGCTATTCTAGGTCTTTCTGGCTTCATGTAAATGTTAGGATTACTTTTTTTTAGTTTTGTGGAGAATGCCATTGATATTTTGATAGGAATTACATAAAGATATATATTGCTTTTGGTAACATGGCCATTTTAATGATAACTATTTCTGCCTACCTAGGAACAGGGACTGTCTTTCCATTTTCTAATGACCTCTTCAGTTTCCTTCTAGTTTTCCTTATAGAGGTCTTTCACCTCCTTGGTTGAGTTGATTCTTAGGTATTTAATTTTTTTGGAAGCTGTCACAAATGGAATTGTTTTCCCACTTTCTTTCTCTGAGTTCATTATTGGGATTCTGGACCTCTTTTGATTTTGTGTGTTGTTTTGTGTCCCATCACTGCTGAATAATTTGTTTGTCAGCTCTACAAGTCTTTTGGCAGAGTTTTTGGGTCTTCTATGTCATTTGCAAATAAAGATAGTTTGATTTCTTCCTTTCCTATTTGTATGCCTTTTATTTATATCTCTTATCTCATTGGTCTGGCTAGTCTTGAGTACTGTATTGAAGAGGAGTGGTGATAGTGGACATCCTTTTCTTGTTCCTGACTTTAAAGGGAGTGCTTTCAGTATGTAACATTTGGTATGGTGGCTATGAGTTTGTCATAAATGGACTTTTATCCATTTTGAGATAAGGTCCCTTTATACATATTTTTATCATTAAGGCTTGTTGGAGTCTTTATTAAGAGTAGAATTTTTTTCACAGTTCACCTTTAGCAAATGTTGTAATCTCCACATATATCTCACACTGTTAAAGCCATCCAGGGCTATCCACAGAGGACTAACTCAGATTCACTGTGTGTCTGCAGGCTGCTGAAACTAGAGCAGGTTCTTTTGTCTGCCTGTAAGGAAAAGCTACCAAGAGAAAAGCCCTCGTCTTTGCAGTTCAAACTAGTGGGGTAGGAAGGTCATGATCACAATTCTGAGTTCATTAGGTACTTTTGATGCATGTTAAACTAATGAATGAAGACTCAAATTTATATACAAGCCCTTGTAACTGTTTTGAAATAATAAGCACTAATTTATAATAATCAGAAGTATTTCATATAAGAAATTTTCATTTTGACCACTGCTAGATTAGTGTGTCAAGGTTTTAAATAATTGCTTTGTAATCATTCTTATTTATTTCTTCTCCAAATGCTAAAGAACCTCTTTCTTTATTAGAAAGTTTTGTGGTAGAATTTTGATTTAAAGTGATACAAACTCAGTTTTAAAGAAATCAAATATTAAAATATTTGATTTATGCCATCTTTTTATGGGTCTTATTTCATAATTGAGATTTATAATTTCCCATAGGAAAACTAAATAACTAATTTTATTGTGACCTTTATCTTAGTTTTTTAAAAAATTTAATTGATGCATAAAAAATTAATACATATTAATGGGGCATTAGATAATGTTCACATCTAAACATTGTATAATATTAAATCAGGATATATGTTTTGTCTCCTCAAACATGTATCATTTCTTTTGGTGAAAGCTTTCCACATCTTTTCTTGTAGCTTTTTGAAATGTACAGAACGTAATTACTATCTCTGGTCACCATACTGTGCCCTAGATCATCTTGCTTCTATCTATCTGTGTTGTAGTACCTATTGATCAACCTTTTCCTGCACCTCCAATGTCCCTGGTCTCTGGTAACCACCATTATACTCTCAAACTTCTGTGAGATCAACTTCTTTAGCTTCCACACAGGGTGAGCACATACAGTACTTGTCTTTCTGTTCCTGATACTTGACTTAGTGTAATGATCTCCAGTTCCATTCGTATGTTGCAAATGGCAGAATTTCATAGTATGAATAGTATTTGTAATTGAATAGTCTTTCATTGTGTCTGTATACTGCATTACTTTATCCATTCATTTTTTTTTATTTTAAAGAGAAAAAATTAAAACAAAATTTCCAAACAAGGTAGAGGGTAACACTAGTTAATATATTGCATATTGTTATCTTTAAAGTGTAAAATACTGACATTTAATTGTCAAAACAATATTAGCACAAACCTTTTAATAAATTTAGAGAAATTATTAGTTTAATTATCGTGTGTGTGTATAATACCTTTCAGCTTCTCACACTAGGGAGACAATACAGTGTTTACACACTTGAGTCTGATTTATTTTACTTATGAGTATGGTCTCTAGTTGCATCCATTTACCTACAGAAGCCTCGAGTATCCTTTTTTATGGCTGAATAGACCTCCATTGTATAAAAATACCACATCTTTTTATCTGTTCTTTGGTTGATGGGCATTTGGGTTGTTTCCAAGATCTAGCTATTACAGATTTTTCTGCTGTAAACATGGGTGCACATATATTGCTGTAGTAGGATGTTTTTAATGCTCCTGGAAAAATACCCAGCAGAGGAATAGCCAGGTCAAATGGGACCTTCAATCCTAGTTTTTTGAGGAATCTTCTCACTGATTTTCACAGTGGTTGTACCAGTCTACACTCTCAACAATAGTGGAGAAGGGTTTCTTTTTTGCCACAGTCTCTCCAGCATTTGTTATGGGTTAATTTGTTGATAGTAGCCATTCTTTCTGGGGTGAGGTAGAATCTCAGTGTTGTTTTAATTTGCATCTCTTGAACGACCAGTGATGTTGAACATTTTTATTGTATTTATTTGCCGTTTGTATTTCTTCATCTGAGAAGTGCGTATTCATCTCAGATGCCCATTTTTGGATTTGACCTTTTATATTTGGGAGGTCCAATGGTTTTGAGTTTGTTATATTTTGTTGGTAGCAATCCTTTGAGGAATAGCTGGCAAGCATTTTCTTCCCACATTGTGTGTTGTCTCTTTTTTCTGTTGGTGGTTTCTCTTGTTGTGCGAAAGCTTTTTAATAAGATGAGATCCCGGTTGTTGATTCCTGTGCAACCAGGTTTTATTCGTAAAGTTTTTTCCTGAACTAATGTCTTCAGGAGTTTTATGTATTCTGTTTTCCAGCAGATTTAATGTTTCTGTTTTAATATTTAGATTTTTGATGCATTTCAAATTTTAGTTTAGTGCACAGTGAAAGATAAGGTTCCAGTTTTAATCTTTGACATGTGCAGAGCCAGTTTTTGCAGCATTTGTTGAAGAGGCTATCTTTCTTCCAGTGAATGTGGCGCCTTGTCAAAGGTGGCTTAATGTATCTGGAATTGTTGCTGCATCTTCTAATCTGATTCATTGTTCTTTGGGTCTTTTTTTTTTTTTTTTAACCACTGTTACACTTTTTGTCACAGTAGCTTTATAGTATAATTTCACATCAGCGATTGTGGTGCCCCCTGTCTTGCCTTTGTTGCCCAGAATTGCCTTTGCTGTGCTAGGTCTCTTATGGTTCCAGATGAATTTTAGGATTCTTTTCTCTAATTCTGTGAGATATACTGTTAGACTTTTGATCCAAATTGCATTAAATCTGTATAACAGTTTTGGAAGTATGGCCGTTTTCACTATATTGGTTCTTCCTACCTGTTTTCTGATATCCTCTTCAGTTTCCTTTTTGAGAGTACTATAGTCTTCAATACAGAGGTCTTTTACATCCTTTGTTAGATTGATTCCTAGGTATTTCATTTTTTTGCATGCTATTTTGAAAGGTGTTGTTTCCCTTAATTCTATCTCAGTGAGTTTGTCATTTATATACAGAAAGGCTATTGAGTTTTGATCTTTGACTTTGTATCCAGCTACACTACTGAATTTGCTTATTAAATCTAGCAGTTTTTTAGTGGAGTTTTTGAGATCTTCTATGTAGAGTATCATGTCATCTGCAAATAATGATAATTTAACTTCTTCCTTTCCTTTCTTTATTCCTTTTATTTTTTTCTCTTGTCTAATTGCTCTGGCTAATGTTTCCAGAACTGTAGTGAATAGGTGATAATGGACATCTGTGTCCTGTTCCTGATTTTATATTAAAAGCTTTGTTTGACCATTTAATATGATGTTTGCTGTTGGTTTGTCTGGCTTCTATAAAATTGAGGTAAAGACCATCTATTCCAATTTTTTGTGGGGTTTTTATCATGAATGGATGCTGGACTTTGTCAAAAGCTTTTCCTGCATCTATTGAAGTGATTATATGATTTTTGTCCTTGGCTCTGTTAATACGATGTGTTACATTTATTGATTTACATATGTTGAACCATCCCTGCATCCCTGGGATGAATCTCAGTTGGTCATGGTGTATAATGTTCTTGATGATTTGCTGCATTGTTTGCCAGTATCTTACTGAGGAGTTTTTCATGTGTGTTCATTAGTGAGTTTGGCTTGTAACTCTCTTCCATAGTTGAGTTCTTCTCTGGTTTTGGTATCAGGGTAATGCTTGTTTCCTGGAATGAATTCAGGAGTATTGTTTCCCTTTCAGTTTAATTTATGAGTTTCAGCATTAGTGGCATCAGCTCTTCTCTAAATTTCTTGTGGAATCCATCAGTAAGTCCATCAGGGCCTGGCCTTTTCTTTGTTGGTAGGTTTTAAATAATATCTTTGATTTTATTGATTGATATTGATTTATTCAGGATTTTTATATCTTCTTGATTCAGCTTTGGCAATTCATGTGTATCCAGGAATCTGTGCATTTCTTCATTTTCTATCTTATTATAATGCACATTTTCAAAGTAGATATAGATGATCTTCTGAATTTCTGCAGGATCTGTTGTGATTTCACTCTTTTCATTCCTAATTGTGTGGATATTCACTCATTTATTGATGGACACTTAGTTTGTACTATTTCTTGACTGTTGTGAATAATACTGAAATGAATGTAAGAGTGCAAATGTCTCTCTATTGTTATTTCTTTTGGATATATACCCAGTAATGGATTCTACTGGATCTATTGGACTCTTTTGGAATTCTAGTGGATATCCTGGATCATATGGTGATTTTAATTTTTACACATATGACCATGCTGTTTTCCATAGTGTCTGTCCTAACTTAAAACATGTGCTCCTTTTTCTCCACAGTTGCCAGCACCTGTTATCCTTAGTCTTTTTTATATTAGCCATTTTTGCTAGGGCGAGGTGCTAATTCATTGTGTTTTAGATGATGATACTTGATTTTTAACAAAGAAAGTTTCTCCTGTGTAATTTGCAGAATCTTCAGTATTCTAGAGGGTGATGGGGAAAGGTAGTCTCTCTTTCCTTTTGTTAAGTGATTATAATTTATGTGTCTTATTTGCACTTTCAATTGAGTTCTAGTTAAGGCTTTGTCCTCTGGGTGTGATTTTTTTGTTTGTGAGGAGCCAGCTAAATGGATTGGGAAGCTGAGAAAGACAAGCTTCCTTCATCAGTTCTTTTGGTCTCCTGTGTACATTGGTAACTTAATATCCTTTTCTGACTGGTGTTTGTGTCATTTTTACTCTGATAGTCTACTTAGGCAGCTCCTCAGATTCTGTAATGGAGGAAAGGTTATTATTTTGACTCTATGATGTTTAGTTGCATATTTGGCAGGTGAGATAAATATTATATAAAAATAATGTTCCAAATGAGCAAAACAGGAAATTCATTGTTTTGTTGTTGGCTACCTGCAAGGAATGATAACTAAAGGACAGCTTAAATATTTAGATGAAATGGTCACAGAACTCTTGTAAATGGCATTAAACAAAACAGGAAAACATTGCTTTATTCTAAAAACATTGAATTTCCATATTGGAATCACAATATGGTTTTGCAAAGTTTGACAGTTTGCATATTTCTATTTCTACCCCCTTTCCTGGCCCAAAGCAGTCAAATTTAATTGAAATTCAAGTTGTACTAAGCTGTGAGTTTTTGTCTCTTCCCAGTCTTTCTGTTTGTGCTCTAGGAGGAAATACTTGGCTTATGACCAATTCTTTACTTCTTTGGCCGTCTTTAGCAATGTGGGTACTGTAGCTGTTTCTTCCAGAGAAGAATCAGCAGTGTTCTCCGCTCCTTGGTGCCAGCCATGGCTGCATTTTGACTTATATCAAAAAGATGGTAAGATCGTTTTATAGTTGATGGAGCTGTTTCAACTGTTGCTTCTACTTGATTAGTGTTTTTAAAAATTCATTTCTGTTGCAGTTTATAACGTAGAAATAGCTGAACCTTTAGTGTTAAGTGAAGCTATGAAAAATAGAAGATCATAAAGTCATTTCATTTGAGCCAAAAGTTCTAGACAAAAAAATGGTGTTTCCCTCCCCACATTTTAAGATTGTGTGGTATGGTGTAACTGGAAAAATTGAAGCCCCACCCCCCAAAGACTGGCAGAAGTTTTCTCATGGATTCCTAAAATAGATTTTTATGGATTAATAGGCAAGTTCACTGGAATTCTTCCCATTTTAATTCTCATTTCTATCTTATTATAATTTAAAATTTTTTGTTCTGTTGGTTTACATCCCTCCACTCTGCCATCGTGGCTGTCAAAGGGTGTGCAAAATTCCTTTTTTCCTAAGACTAAATTTTAATTTGTATGTTGTTCACATACTAATTGGTACTTGCTAGATGATGTCTGTCTGTCTGTCTATCTATAGCTCACCAGTGATGGCAAATCTTTTAGATCTTTCAGTGATAACAAACAGCCTGCTTTAGCATGCATGCCATAGGTCCGCCACCACTGTTATATACAATTTCTTAATTACACAATTTCTTAGTCATATCACTCTGGTATATATGACTTTCAGCTGATCAGGGATATAAGATATAAAATTTATATATAGTCATATATAATTTTATAAGATCTGTTTTGAATTATCAAGTTTCAATATTTTAATAAAACTGAAAAAGGGGAAAGATGGTAAAATGACTTTATGAAAATGGAAATAGATAATAAAAGTTTGATGGAGCTGTTTCAATTGTTGCTTCTACTTGATTAGTGTTTTTTAAAATTTGTTTCCGTTGTAATTTATAGAACAGAAATAAGCTACAATTTATTTAGTGAATGCTTCAATAAATGCCTGTTGAATTAAAAGTAAGTAATGAAACATAAACTAGAAAAGCCTGTTTTATATTAATATGGGTAAGAAAATAGGATGGCATAACCAACTTTGACTAATCTAATAAGGCTGCTTTCAAGGTTTATTTCCTCCTTTGATGTAATTTTTGAGAGAGAATTGTTAGGCATTAGTGGATAATCCAGTTATTAAAAATCACTCTAGTGGGAATTTGTGATTTATTCAGAAAGGTGGAAGATATGGTTCATTTTCAATAATTTATATCTCATATCAAGCTTTTATGAGTAAAATATTGGAGAGCTGTTATGCCTACAAATTATGCCTAATTTTTTAAAAATTAAATTATACTATATGTCAGGTTCTGCTTTTGTTCCTACTGCTCAGAAGGAGAAATAATACCTCATTTGTGTTCTTCCTTTACTGTATTTCTTTTTCATATCCATTTCTTTATGAAAGGTTAAGTACAGTAATTTGAAAACATTTTATATATAAATAAGATATGTTACACATTTTTTCCATTCTGTTTTCCCTTTCATTAAAGGACTTGAGATGTGTTAAATTGATGCTACTTAAAAATCAACCATGCCATTGTTTGTTGTGTGCATCGAACTGTACACTTCTTAAGGTGCTGT
>RJWT010029775.1:0-14817 GCA_004365215.1 Cuniculus paca | reverse complement strand
TGTAGGAATATTTTCAATTTTGTTTTTATTGTTGTTCCCTTTAGCCTGCACTGAAAACTGAGGATTTCTTCGTGGCATTGTCTCATGAACTGTCTCTAATTAAAAGCTCATCTCCCCACACATACTTGTAGTACTGTTACTATTTGCCCTTTTGCAAATACTTTACAAAATACTGGTAGAAAATCCTACTATGTGATTAATTACAAAGTAAACTGATTTTTGAGATTTATAGGTATGACCTGCTAGTGTTCTGCTTGTTGGATAGTTTCTTAGTAAAATGGTTCATACATTAATAAGTCTGTTCTAAATTTATATCTTATTGTGCCAAGAAGAGTGGGTTTTATTAACTAACTTGACAGATTGACCCCTGGAATTAAAATATGCATTGGTTAAACAATTTTATCGTGTCAAGATTTGATAGACTGAAATTGAAAAAAAAAGAAAACTCCCAATCTTTTATCTTGTAAGAATAAATATGTAAAAGTCATAGTAAAAAAAAATTTCCAGGATTACTCTTCAGTTTAAGATTTTTCTCTCAAATACTTGTTATCAAGTTTTTTGAGGCAATTTTCTCTCACACATTCTCCATAGTAAATGATGTGTTTTTCAGTAGACAGTAACATTTGTATATTTCCTACACAATTAGATTGCAATTTTTCCAGTTCAATTGCAGCTGGGGTTCAATAACACATCGATATAATGCACTCAAACTGCTTTAGAAGGTGGTGCTTTTGATCAAGTAAACCTCGAATAAAAGCACCTTTTTTCTTCTTTATTACTTAGATTATTTTCAATCCAGGCAAATATATAATAAGAAATAAAACTAATATGAAAAAAAGCAGGCAAATGTCAAGTACCGAAAGTAGTAAGCCCCTAATAATGATTTACCTAAGATTTCAAGAGCTGTGGTTTCTAATACTTATCCACTCATTAAACACTGTGCTAAGTTTTGACATTTAGATTTTGCCTACTAGTGGAATTTAAATGAAAGTAATGGTCTCAGAGGCTGAGTAGGTAATACTTGCTGTGTTATCTAACCATTGGTGAATTTAAGTATATAGTATTTGCTAAACATAGCTTTTATTTAATATTAATTTAGAAATATGCACGTGTAAAATAAGATTCTGTGTGTATCTGTTTATACTTGATGAAATGCGTATTTTAAGTGTGGGAGATGCTTTTTTATTGTTTTTCCTTTCAAGGTAAAGTAGATGCAAATGATTTCATTTATTCTAGATTTGAAACTGTCAGTTTTTAGTCACCCCTAACTGTTTTTTACTGTCTTTAATAACCATGACACTAGTTTACTTATAAGACTATAAAGAATGCCAATTCATCTAGACTTGATTTTTATGAAGTGTTAAGCAGCAAGTGATAAGTAACAGATTGGGAGAGATAAGATTTGAGTCTTAAACAGGTCAGAAAATGACTTCATAAGGAATCAGTTTATAATTTTTGTATTATGATGCTAGATTTTATTTTAGATTATTTCAGTAGCATTACAAGATACTTTCTTGTCATTTTTAAAGTAAGAAAAAATTAAAATAGCTTGGAAAAATTTCTGGACAAATAATGTTTCTTGTCAGAATTGAGAAGGACAAATTATTTGCTTATTGGCAATGATTTTATCATATTTATAAACAAATGTAGAGTTGCTAGATGCAACAGATCAGCATATGACAAAATGACAGTTATCCCTGTTGCCTTCAAAGCAGTCATAGTTAAGAGATCGAAATATATATTCTCCCCAGTATGACACCAAAAGTCATTGGATGTTGGGACTGCCTCTGCAAATGAGTGACAAGAGATAAAATCTAGTGAAATACTATCAGTCAAGTGTCAGGAACATAGATGTTAGTTATATCTCATTTGTGAAGTTGGAAAATTTTGACCATTCATTTATATTTTAGATAGTCTACATGCACAAATGAATACAGTTCTAATTTACTAAGAAAAACCCTACAGACTAGGAAAATTCAACATCCATATACCTTTATATATGATTTATAATCCATGATTCACTTAAATATTGATTCTCCCTTTAAAATAACATTGTAAGGCGATATTGCCAAGCTATAATTGCATTATACATCTGAATGTAGCTACAATACAAAGAATGTTTGAATTATTTATTCACAGAGTAAATATTTAATCATGGGAAAATTAGCTTGTGCATGGACATTACAAAGAATAAAGTGTGCTAAAGAATGTGCTCTTAATATCTCTTCAAGTTGTTTAAGATTTGGAATGTAGGTGGAAGTCCAAAAATACTGGCCTTGAGTTAACCATTATTCATTGTAGAAATGTATTTAATTATCATATGGTAACTTATCAATAAGCAAATATATTATTTAAATATAAAAATGAATATTTTAATTCATATAAATTTTTATTTAAAAAATGTTATCTTTCATTTATTTCAGGTTTGCAAATTCTATTGTTTTTACTCTTTAAAACAAAGAACATGAAAACATTATCTGTGAATTCCAGTGATTTTTCCTGGTAGATATTTCATTATGATGGCTGACATTTAGAGTGGGTTTTATATGTTGACCCTTAATTCCACCAAACAATATATAAATTCAATCCTCCTCCTTTTACAGTGTAGTACAATAACAAATTTTTAAAGATGCTTTTTCCTGATTTTACACATACAGATATTTTCACTTATTAATTTATATTCAATGAGAATACTGGTCAATCTACATATGTTAATTAGTTGGAGGTGTATGTTGAAAATATTTTTGGATGGAGGCATGAATTTAAAAATAGATGTAACTTTATCTTCTGTCAGGTGAATTTAAAGAGCAATATATGAAATATTTATACTTATAACTGATTTGTAATTAAGGAAATAAATATTTCTACATGATTTTTTTGAATGCTGGCAATTTTGTTAAACTGAAAGTCCCTTTGAGAATGAAGCATTACTTCACCCATTGAAGTACATTGATAAGACTTACTTACAAAAAAGATCTATAATGTCATCATTCAATCCTGATAGACTTTAAATCATCAGATTTTAGAGAGGTTCAATTTATGATAAAAATACTCAACAGAAAAATTGGAAAAATAACTTATATTATTAAATTCTAAAATATATGTACCAAATCACATCCTAAAACACAAAATCCGTGTCAAATACATTTTTCTTCAAATTGATCACTTTGACAACTTTGGTTCTGTGAAAAGAAACCAATACTTTAGTCAGTGAAAATAGTTCAAACCTATCTGAATACTAGTTTTTCTTTCTCCTATTTCTTTGTCGATATCTCTCATTGCAAAAACAGGTGGAAATTAAACTTCAAAAAAAGTTAACAATTTTAAGGGAGATTAAAATAATATTCTGGCAAAAGTATTCAGAACCATGATGATTAAACCATTCCTAAGCTCCTGAATTTCTAAGCACATCTGGGCTGTGACATGTGTATCAATAGTATGTGAGGTTAAAAAAGTACTGGGCAAGAAGGTGAAAATAGCATTTCATAATGTCAAAAAAGATGTCATTTGCAACATTTTCTGATTGTGTTTATTTGACTTTTAATTTTTTGTATTTATTAGTACACATTTGCAGAATATGATTGGATTCATTGTGGAGAGTTAGTACACACGCATAACACATCAACATCTTCTCAACAGTAAATATATTCTCATAAACCAAGTTGTATCTTTAGGGCAACATTTAAATCTTGCAAAACATCAGAAGGAAGGTTAAATAATCAAATTTTGGGAAAGATATAATGAGAAAAACTCAAGGGCTCTAGAGAAGAGGGACTAATGAATATGTGTGTAATGACTACAAATTACAGGGAATATTTACATTAAAAATACTGTTACAGTAAAAGACAAATTGCCATTAATCCCCCTTAAGATACTCTTCCTCCTTGCTTCAAGTGCACTTATCCAATAGTTCTTGTCAATGTATCTTTTAGTGTAATATGTATTTTTCTAAATTGCACATTCACTGTATATATTGATTACCATTTGTATGTTTTATGTACCTGCTATTGTGGCATTCACTCTATTTAATTTTGCAATTTGTGGTAAATTTCTACAGTGTAATCCAATTAATTAACTTGTTTATCAAACAACGTTATGGGAGGATGAGTGGATCCTCTTGTTTGACCCAAAGACAACGATTGTATATATTGTGAAGAGTCATTTAAAAATTGGAGAATTCTTAGCAAAAGAAAGAGAAATATATGGTAAGCAGGTTCCAATGATAATTGCCCAGCTTGCAGTCTGCATTTCAGGGATTACTGAACTAGAATGAATACTGTAACACAATGCTGAACATATTTACTGAAAAGAATAAGTCTGATTATGTCAATCTTTAGATTTTACTAATGGAATTTAATACCATTCAGGTGGAGGTAGCTGGAGGACAACTTCACTTTTGGTAAAGAGTGCTAATCAAGTTTTCTTGTTACTCTAAAATGAACTGAGCTCTGTATCTCATTTTATCACTTGTAACCATACTAGCATAATCAGATAGAATAGAGTAAAATCTGAATATAATATCTCAAGATATTAATGTCATAACGTAAAAATGTTAGAATAAATTAACCCACTAAAAAGATTCTATAAATGTAAGTGCAACCACTTATATCTTATGTCTTATTCAAGTTGTCTAAGCACCAGAGCATCTCTTGCTAATGAAACTTCTTCAGCGATAGATGCATTCCATCTCTGCATTACTTGATGTGCTCACTCGTAGTTATATGTGGCTATTAAAATGTATGTAGTGTGACTGAAGAAATCAGCTTTTAATTTTTTTAATTTGATTTGATTTCATCTAAATAGTCACATATGTTTATTGATTACAACACTGAGTAACAGAGTTGTCAAGTATTTACTCTGAGCTGAGGACCAAAATAAAAGCAGAGAGCAATAATCTATTTCCTAAAGAATTCAAAATACATATTGTCAAAATAACAGGAATTGTTTGTGTCAGTTGTGAATAGTTATTTAACACTAACTAGTTTATGCAGAGAAAATATTACTGAGGGATTTAGTTGCCATAACTTTCTACCTTTGGGCACTGAATTATAGAAATTTTCGCAACTGCTTCCCAAAGATGGATGCTTCTAATGTAACCTTCAGCAGAATGGATTCTGCACAGAACCCGGTTTCTCCTACTACTTTTTATTGATGTCTCCTCTTAATTAAAGCATCACATTTGTGGATCCCAGGTTGCATATTAATGCCCTACTCATTAGGAAACCTGGCTAATTGAATTTTATTGCTTGTTGGGAATCCATAGAGATTTTACAAAGGGTTCTGGGTTCCCCCAAGTCATAATATTCACTAATGTAAGAATAAATTAGACTTTATTATAACCTCAGTCACCATATCCTGAGAAATGTTCCAGAAAATGTTTTAGCCATCTTTTAACTTATAAAGGTTAAATTATATGTTGATTAAAAATAAATGAAAATGTAGCAGGAGAGGTAAAAATTACATTACATATTCTGCTTGCAGTTGTGTCGATCATTTTGTTCATTTTTATGCCCTGAGTGACTAGTGATACAAATTCACCATTAATGGTATCTGTGGCTGTTACTTTGTAAATCTTAACATAAAGTACTTTGCAACTCTGAAAATATTATCACATAAACATACATAATATATATCATATATCTAACTTCTATTTTGGAATTAATTACTCACCAAAGTCTAACCATTATATAGGGACATTTTATTGTTGAATGACTAGATTGGGATGATAGGTGCATCATTTTTGAAGACTGATGATGTAGTTAATCTGAGGATTCAAAATGCATTTCCATAAAAGGTCACAAAGTTTCATCTTTCCAGGTAGGAGACCTGTCCTTGACATAGCAAACTAAGTTTTAAATGTTAACTCCGATGGGTTCTGGAGCAACTCTAAGCGAATCTTAGCCCCAGTACTTAAATTTCTATACTTTCTGTATGCAGCAAATGAGTTCTTCTTTCATACTACTAGGAAATTATCACTCTTTGTCTTTAGTCTTTAATGAATACTTAATCATTTTTAGGTAGTTACTGTATTTCTCAAAGCACTAAATGCCCCCAGCAACAACCATCCATTTCACTGTCCTTATAATTGTTTTATTCGCATAACGATGCACTTAATAGAACTTTGAGCTGTTAAACTCATCTATGGATGGATCCAGGATTACATGGCCCAATCACTTTCCAAAAGCCCCCACTTTTAATGCATGTAAGTTTTACTAAACACTCCAGACACAAACCTCAGCGTTGACTTTGTGCAAGACATAATGCTACCATTCTACCCTGCTTTGTGAGTGGGGGTTTTAAGGTTTCCAACTGCAAAAAATTTGTCAGATTCCATTTGTTAGTCTGGACAAATGTGGTTCCCCCCCCCAAAATTAATGAGATTAGTATCTTGCCTCACCCTTTTACCATCTCAGTGGTCCCCTTTGGAATTTGTAAACATCTTCAAAAGTAAAACATTTTCTTATGCTTGACTCACCTCCCTTGGTTTTTATACTACATCCAGTTTTTAGATTACGACCTCAAAATTCTTCACTATATTGTTATTTCTAAGATTTTTTTCTAGCAAATTGTTAAAATGCTTCTCTGACCCTTTTAGTAATTGTCAGAAGACAGGCGGGCTTATGTGAATAAATTCAAGTCCAAGTTGGTACCTTTAAAATATAGTTACACCATAAACGATGTTATAGATATCAACGTAAAGAGTTTTAGCTGAAAATAGGTGCTATTTTAAGCATAAATGTTAAAATGCCAAAAAGAGGTGTGAAGTCAAGCAAACCACAAAAGTTACATTTTACATTTTACACTTTGCCTCAGATCACCATATATGTTTAATATTCAATTAAATGTAAAATATCTGTATTTTGAATTATATTTTTCATGTATGAAAGCTATAAATGATATGGTTGTTTGTATTTAGAAAACTAAATTGTGTTTGAGTAATTGAAAGTAATTTTTAGGACGTGCCAAACAATTCATAAAAAGAGTTGGTAGGCGGTTGTCACTTTTACACAATAATTTTCTCTGTAAGTATGTAATATGGGTCCCTTCCTAAATTAAGATGAAGACTATTATCCTTCAAAATAAGTATTAGAAATGTTTTCAGTTGGCATTTCTTTCTTTGGCACATAAAGAACAGATATTTTGCTAACTTAAAGGCAGGCTTTTGCTTTCAACAAATCTATTTTGCTAACTCCTCAAATATCACCATTAAAAAGAAATTTGTGATAAAACCCAAAATTGTTGCACATGACTATTAGGTCACAGGTTAGAAAAGTTCAGTGAAAGCATCACCTTTGAGAAACCTTAAGGCAACAGAAAACTAGAATAGGTATTTACATAACTTCTGGGGCTCTTGCCAATTTCCATTTAGTGTAGTCTCGGAGTGTTTGCAACATTGAGAACACTGAAAAACACTTTGTCTAACAACTGTTAAGAGATAAAGGAGAATCGTCAGTCCTCTTGGTGGGAATGGATTTGAGAAAGATTCAATGATATTTGCACTAAAGTTGGGGAAGCGTTGAGGCAATATATCAAGGAAAGATCAGGGATAAGGAAGAAAATTATAGAGGAAGAAAAGAGAGTTTCACAAAGATACCTAACCGCATTATTTGAGCATGAGACAATACATCTCAGGATGTCTAGTCTGAATTTTCTGCTGAGGAGTACGACAGTGGAGAGCTGACAAGGCAAGACCAGAGAAGGTTGGATCCGCTATGCAAAGGCCTCGGATTTGGTGCTATATATGATAGTGAGGCATTGAGAGACACAACTGAAGTAAAATGAGAAATTAATGGGAGAGGCAGATTCCAATTATCTGAGATAAGGGCTACCCTTCAATTCTTTTAAGTCAATGCCTATCTTTTTCAAAGTGATAATTTCGTTCCATTCACTTAATTCTTTCATAACAATTTTCAGTTTCCCTGGGGTTCTTGGAATATAATCACACAGAATATGATCTCAACCTTCATCTGTAATCCAAAATATGTGTTAGTTTATTTCAGGGTTGGCAAGTGTACTCTTTCATGTAGTTTATGAGCTCTCAGAGTGCGATAAATCAATAGAACTACTGAGTTAGGTGGAACCTTAGAACTCTTGTATTTCTGTTCGTTCATTTCACAGCTAACTGGCAAAGCGTGAGTTACATGACTTATCAAAGTGTACCCAAGCAGCCGCAGCAGAGCAAGAAAAGGAGGGCTGCTTGCCAAACCCTCCGAATGTGTACTTTTCATTCTTTCTATAACCTGCTTGCCGAACAGATTTTGGAAAGAATCCCCTTAGGTTCTTAGTATACAGGTTTACCTATTGTTAATATTTTACATTAGTATGTAATATATGTAACAAATAATACTGATACACAATTATTAATTAAAATTCATAGCTCTTTTGGATCCTGTTTAGTTAACAATGCTCTTTAGTCTCCAATGGCAAAATATATCATTTATGGCTATGATTTGGTGAATATGATTGTGAAATGAAATGGAAATTTATATAAAGTACACAAAGAGATAATAGGCAGATTTTCTATCTATCTTTGTTTCTTTCTTTCTTTGGTACTGGGAATCTAACACACAACCTCACACTTGCCAGGCAAGCACTTGTGCCACTGAGGTAAATCCCAGGTCCCAAATTTTCAAATATATTTTATAATTTAAACTTAGCCAATTTTAATCAATTCAATATAAGCAAATAATATTACAATACTCACTATGATTCCAGCCCTTGAAGAATTCATAAATATATAAATATCTAAAAGTACTACAAGTTTTTTTACAGTGGGAGAAACACTGCAATAGAAAGATACTCAAAATCCTTTTTAAAATACTGAAATTTCTTTATATTGAGTAGAGTATTATTAAAAGGTGAAATTTAATTAATGTCTAACAATGATTTTTCTCAATGTAAATGAGGATTATTATTGTAATTTTTATCTCGGTAGAACATAGTACATTTTATATACCTGATATTATTTCTTTAAAAAATTAATGAAGTTCCTTATTAATAGATGGATGAGTGAATGAATACAATTATTTATTTCAGCTAGTTAAAAATAACAGCTCAAAATGTAAAAGGTACTTAGCTGATGTGTACATTAGTCCTTATGTAATAGTTATTTGAATTTTTTTCTGACTTGTTCCAGTATTTTAGTTTCTCAGCACCACTTAATTAAAACATTCTCCACTAATCTTGGAAACTCTCTCTCTATCACACACACACACACACATGCACACACACACACGATAATTTAATCTCTGTATCTCTGTAGTCCTCATTAAAATAAAAAGAGGGTATAATGTTGCACTACACTTTTTAACTTCGATTACAACTATATACATAAATGATAACATATAGAGTAAGTCAAAAAACAAGAGGGTATAACAATTATTTCATCTTATATCAATGATTAAATAATAGCTGTGTGGGACTGTTTCACAAACTTGATTGCTTCACAAACTTGATTGCTTCAGAGAACAAAGCAAAATAATTTATTATGTGTGAGGTTTTTTTTTTTTTCATTTTTGTTTGTTTATTTATTTATGGTACCGGGAATGGAACTCATGACGTCACACTTGCCAGGCAGGCACTATGCCGCTGAGCTACACCCTCAAATTTTGTAATTTCAAATCTTCAAAAATGTTTTCATGTTTTCAAGCAGAATAGCACTAAAAACAAACATTACATAAAGATTGATCTGCATTCATACTTTTTGCTTTTTGTTTCTTTTTGGTGTGCATTCATATATAACATATGTGAAAATTTTAAATGTATTTAAGTAATGCGTGTCAATCATCATGCCCAGTTGAAGCAGAATTACATCACTTTAGAGATGAGACAGAGCATGCTTTTTTCTGATGCACTACTGCAGATCACATATTGGATTATGTGCTTTGTGAAATCTCCTTTAAAAATAGCAAGGTGATGTCATCGTAATTACTTTGAGACATAGCATTATGGATTATTTCCTGGTATGATTACAGGATTAGCTTCAATTTGAAGTTTAAATAAAATGTTTGAAATTTCAATAATATGTTTGGCTACCAGATTTCTATTGACTTTTTTAAACCTATGGTGTGGTGTTGAGAATATTCTTCAGAAGGTCAAAAGAGCTTCCTGTTTTCTATTAAATAAGAAAATTTCCCTGCTTAATTGCAAATACCCAAGAAAAGTCCCTCTTTCATAACTAGTTCAGGGTTGTAACTATTACTGGAATAAGTGTGCAGAAGAGATTGTGGGTACAACAGGATTGAGTCATTTTGCAGAATTCAGACATGCAAGCATTATAGTCTAAATTTCATTAATGGGGGCAAAATATTGTTATTTTAGTAGTAATCATTATCATAATAATAAAAATTAAAAATGTATGCACAAAAAACATATTGGTGCCAAGTACTTATTTTTATTAATGTTTATGGCAATATGATGAGTATCTGCATTGGTCTGGTTTCTCATTTCTGTCACAAAATTCCCAACACCTACAAATTAAAGGAGAAGTTTAAATTACCTCACAGTTTTGGAAGTTCCAACTCATGATGGAATGGCTCCAGCATAGAAAACATCATGGCAGAAGGGCAAGGCAGAACAAAGCTGCTCACTTTATGGTAATTGGGAAGCAAAGCACACAAAGAGCCCCTATGAGAGCTACACCTTCCAGAGGTGCTCCTCTTTGCCACCCACCTCCTAACAAGCACATTCAGCTATAACCATCAGAATGGGAGAGGTTCGACATTAGAATAATTTAATGCATATTAGTCCAGTTAATGATAATAGCTCTTTTTATTATTACTTTCCAAATGGGAAAACTGAGCTCAGAGAGGACAACTAATTTGCTTACCATATAGCTATTATGTGTTAGAGTTTAGATTTGAACGTGTATCTTGTATAGATCCAAAGGTCAAATCCAAAGAACCCAAATACAAAGGCCAAGATTAAAATAAAAATACAATACACAGTCATTTGAGTTGGGGATTAATGATACAGAAACCTACTTGCATGAGATCTTATAAAAAGCTGAGTTTCTATGATTTAACCCTGTAGATGCACCAGATTGATTAAAAATCAAGAGTGTATGATAGAAATGTAATGTCCCTCAATATGTGTTAACTTGAATATTATTTAATTGCTACATTCTAAGTCTTCTCTACATAAGTTTGAAAGGATGAACATTTTTGTGTTTTATCTCTAATGGTACAAATATCTACTTAGGACCACAAGAACAGTCACAATGCACTCCTTTCTTTTTATAAAAATCATTAAAATATCTTACAACTTCATTTCATATTTCTAGATCTAGACTGTCATGTCTACTTGGGATTATTTTCTAAGTTTCCTGACACTAATATTTCTGCATGTAAATAGGAACTTTTCCAATGTTGAAGAAGTATATTTTGTATGTTGTATTATTCAATCCATTCTATTTTTTTTTTAAACACAGCCTCAAAATTCTATAAACTATGCATGTTCTTCTCCTACAATGTATGTCTTGGTTACTTTTCTCTTGTTGCTGGGAGAAAACATCTGACACCCAAAGTGAAGCAAGGAAAGGGTTATTTAGATTACAATTTCTCCAGATTTCAGTCCATAATCAGCTGGCTCCAAGGCAGGGTGGCATGGCACTGGGGCAACACTTCAAGGCAGTAGCCAGAGCAAAAAGAAAACAAGCCTCTTCTCCTCCCTTATATTGTACACAGCCCCCTTACCCCTAGGGGTGTGTAGCACTCACAATATCCATGTGCCCTCCTCTTGCACAAGATGAGGATATTTACAAAGTAAGAATCCTGGTTCCCTGCTGAGTCTCTCAGTTAAACTTCTAAATTTCTCAAGTTGACACAATATATCACACAGAACAATGTATGAATAAAATTTCCCTTTAATTTGTATTAAGATGCAACCCAGACTCTTATACAACAAAATTGTGCATTTTCAGATTACAAAAATTTTGCAAATTGTACCTGAACTTATATTTTTGAGGTATGATTAATTGGATCAACTACTAGATTGCAAATAACATCATTTGTTTAAAATAAAAATGAGAAAAGAAGTGGTGAAGTATTTTCAATTTGACCCCTCTCAAAGTTTTACTTTTTTACATTCTAACAGAAGAAAGAGTATACTTAAATTTTTGAAGCTACCCTATGCATACATCACTTCTTTTTCTCTCATGAATTTCCGCTGAACTTGAATTATGTATTATTTTGTATTCAGGTGCAACAAAACAAAAACTACTGAAGAGTAGGAGAAGCTTTTATAAATTATGTCTGGTCATATTAACTAGTTCTCACTTCACAAGTGAGATTTCATGTTTTATGTGGAGTGAGCAAATAAAGCCTAAATATATTCTGAAATACAGTCTCCAAATAGTTATTAAATAAAAGTCAAATGTACGCTCTACTATGAATGTTTTTGGTGAATCTAGTTATCACCAAGCAACATCAGGCCTGGACTAAAGCACTCCTAATAGGATTCTTTCTTAATTGATTCCTGATGTTTAGTAAGTTATTGAGACTGAAAAATTTAACATAATAACCAAATTGTTCACTGAGTGAAGAATTCTAAAGAATGTGAAGTGTAAGAAAGTCTCTACTTATATAGAAGATGAGTACCTTCCATATGCATGACAGTAACTCTGCATACAATTAAATTATTTCTCTTCTAGTATTTTAAGATGACTTTTTATTATTCAAGGAAATGATGTGAACAAGAATACAGAAATGCCACAAACGAAGTAACAGAAACTCGAAACATTTTCATAGCCCTTAAAAGTAAGATTTTTAAGGTTTCAAAAAAACTTCATAGTATTTGTTTTTTATGGACAGGCTGTTGTTTCACAATGGAAGCTGAATAAATTCTTTTTTAAAGCCCTTTCGAGAAGGTACATACTTTCCAAAAGTCTGGATAGGCTATCACTCCATTGCAAATGTTTTCACAATCATTTATTGCTTCCCTAAATCACAGCAAAGTGTGTTAGTAAACAATGAAATGTAAAGATACTATAGAAGATTAATACAAAGAGGCTGTACTTTGAAAATAATTAATTCAAAGTATCATACTGCTAATTTATATTTAAGTGAAGTTCATGACAATGATAGAGTAATTGAAATTAATTTATTATAAACTCCATATATTTAAGAAATTTCACTATATGTTCATGAGTTGATTTACTTGATCCTTTGGGGAAAATATGGAATTAAAATAGGTTTAATTATTGAGTGAAGAATAGATTCTACTGGTGAAAATTTTCTGTTGTATCACTAAAGTGGTTTGCATTCTATGCAGTCAAAAATACAAAAATTAATATGTTAAAAATCAGTCTATAGTGCTCTTATTTACTCTTGATTTAACAAATTATCACCTTGGTTGTGTATATTCCTAAAGAAAATAGCTAGAAGTTTTTTTGAAGAGAGTTATTTGGAAATGTTTTTGATAAACACAGAAAGATTACAAAGGAGAAGACAAACAGATTAATGTTAGAATGGTTCAGTTAGTGTTTAGTTTTTATTTTGTCTCAATATTTCTGCAATTGTTACAAACCGTATTATAGAAAGGTTTTGAATTAGCAGATGAAACAGAGCAATATAATAACCTGAATTACAGTCTCCCAAGAGATGTTCCCCAATTCAAACCTTATAAACTTTAAATATGCTATTTTACATGGTAAAAGGAATTCTGCAGGTGTGATGAAAAATTACAGTCAAGATAAGGAGGTTATTTTGTAACACCTGAGTTTAGTCAGTCTAATCACATAAACCCTTAAATGTGATACATTTCTTAGGCTAAAAGCAAGAGAGATATGGCAGAAGTCAAGTCAGTTTCTAAATTTCAAGAGGATGCAAAATGCTGGTTGGTCTGAGATGAGGGAAGATGTGCCTAGGGACTAATGGAGGTTGATGGGAGTAAGGATAGAATTGCTTAATCAACAGTCTCTTGTTAGCTCATTTCTCCCCATGCTAGACAATATTGGATCATAGGTATGTAAAGTTCAATAATTTTTAGGTATGTCTTGGTATTTTTTAGTTATCTCACTGAAAGTTTTTTGGAACTGGTCAGTTGCTTTGTTAATTAAGGTAATCATGGTTCTTTATACCCATATAAGTGCAAGTGTTATACAACTGCCAGGCCATAATAATACAGGAAATTTGAAAAAATTCTTGGTTTCATAGTAACTCTCCTTTAAATTTTTCCTTTTTGAGAAGAAATAGGTGGTAAGCTTACAATATCTTTCTCGTATCTTCTTAATTTGAAGGATTCTTCATGTAAAATGTTCTGTATCCAATAAACAGCAATGACAAGATTAGCTAAATATTTAAAATTACCATATATTAAGAAATGTATTAAGTATTTTACATGTTAGAGTATTAGTAAGACCATAAAAGAAATGCTATTATTTTCTCTGTAAATAATGGTGAGGTCCAACAAAATTATGGTGCCTTGATTAAAACCACCCAATAAGGGAAATTAGCTGACACTCTGAACCACAAATATTGAACACAAAATCATTTCTTTAAACACTATTTTGTCCTTTCTGATTAGCCGATGTGGAACTGGGCCCTAGTTATTTTTTTCCTCTCTAAAAATAACAGAAGAATGAATTGAAATATTGTACTTCAATAGTAACTATAGGCAAAATGTACTAATTAACAGTGGTTTGGATTTATAATACCATTTAAAGAAATAATATGACTCCAAATATTTCTGGATATATTGATTTATTAAAGGCCTGTCTTTCAGCTTTGCAGAGTTAGAGCTATTGGTCTAAATTTAAACATATGACAGTGGAAAACATGTAAAAAGTAATTTGGAATTTATATTAAACTCGAAGTCTGT